>PVHY01017963.1:0-30273 GCA_004024945.1 Uropsilus gracilis
AGTGGAAAGTTTAAACTGTGTTTTAAAGTTTTTCTTTTCTGCAGTTTTTGGAGCTGAAAGCAGAGAGCAGTTGGCTGGCTTTTGCATATCAATGGTAAAGGTGATCAGTGAAAATGCTAATGAAGAGCTTGTAGCCTGCTTTGTAGAGAGAAGCAGGCAGATAGCTTTATCCAGTTAAGTAAAGACAGAAAGTCTCATTTTACCCTGTTTCAATCAGGAAAGTCAATCTGCCACGTATGGGTCAATAATCCACCCCAAACCCACACAAAGAATATTCTGGGATTTTGTGGGTCACTGATGCTTAAGATGGGTAGAAATTTCGTGAGCTAGAAACGCACAGCTTCCTCTGCAGGTCACTGGCCGGACACACCAGGCAGCATGATTTATGCCAAAGGACAAAATCCAAAAGGATCAAACATTTTAATGAATACGAAATGAAGGGAGGTCAGAAAGCGTGACAGAAAATCTCACTGCTTCAGAAGAAAGTCACCTACAACCTTGGCCCGCCAATGGATGGAGCCGCCCGCCAGACAAAACCTCCTCTCTGCGTCCACTTCTCCGGCAGTCAAAAGCCAGAACTCTCATCAATCAAAACCGCACGCTACGGAAACGAAGCCACCAGATAAAGGGGGCTTCAGAAAGTTAAACGTCACTACAATAAAACCCCACCTGCAGGAGGTGGTCAGGCACCACCGCGCGCGGGACTGCGAGCCCCGGAGTCCGGCCAGGAGGGGGCGAGTCTGGGCCCAAGCTCCCCCTGAGGCAGGCGGGACCAGACGACAAAGCGTCCAGGGTGCACAGCGGTCCCAAGGCGTCCCCTGGCGCCGTGGGAAAGCCGCCCTTCACTTTCCCAGAGGCCACTCGGCCCCGAAAGTTGCTAAGGCATCGCAGCCCAGCGGCCTGGGGGTGCTCCTGCACTAGCCCAGGGAGACTAGCCCAGCCGCCCGCGCCCTTTGGGGCAGACAGTGTTCTCCACGTGGCCCACGGACTGGCGCCAGGCCGCCTCCTGCCGCAGTGCCCACGGGGCGCATCTTCACAGTCTCAGCGCCCACGCCGGGGGGAGGGGGGTGGCTCCCGTCCATGCTCACCGCGCCGCTCGGCAGGGGCGGACGCTGCCTGCGCCGACGCGCCCCCAGAAAGCCCGGGGGCGCCCTCCCTCCCAATCGCCGGTTCCAAAGCCAGGCCCTTGGGTGCAGAGGGGGTGCGCGTTCGGACCCTGCCTTAGGACCCCCTCCGGGCCTTCTCCCTGGAGGCCTGCAGCCAGGGAGGTCCCCGGCTCCCCGTTCCCCCCACCCCCACCCCCCGCACCCCCGGGGCCGCTCACCTGATCTTGTAACTCGGCAGCGTGTGCTTGCGCTTGATGATCTTCTTGAGCTGGTTGACGATGATGGACGTGAGCTGCGGCATGGGCCGCCCCTCGAACTGCGAGTGCACCTCGAAGTCGATGAGCGGGTCCTCCACGAAGGAGAAGAACCAGTGGGTGAAGGGCACGCGCGTCAGCACGAAGCGCAGCCGCCCCGCCACGCGGGACAGCTTGACGAACAGGTAGGCCGACTTGCCGAACACCAGGTCCACGTCGATGGCCAGGTAGAAGCCGCCCTGGTACTCCACGTCCGCCTCGAAGGCCAGCTCCTCCGGGGCCGCGGCGGGCGGCGCCTCCCCCTCGGGGCCGTCGGGCTCGCCGCCGCCCGCCGAGGGCACGACGGGCCGCAGCAGGCGGATGGTCTTGATGAAGGGCACCGTGTCGCCCAGGGACACGTCCCGCAGGCTCAGCCCCTCCAGCAGGCGCCCGGCCGTCTTGGTCTGCAGCAGCTCCTCGAACTCCACCTTGATCTTCTTGGTGACCCAGCGGCGGGTCAGCGCCGTGTCCCGCAGCTCGCGGAAGAGGAACAGGATGGTGGCGTTGAGGAAGTAGCAGGTCTCCCACGTCGGCGGGGCCGGGGTCTCGGGGGCGGGGCCGGGGGGCGCGCCGCCCTCGGGGGGCCCGGCCTCGGGCTCCTCAGCGCCGCCGCCGCCATAAAGGTACTCCCTCAGGGCCAGGCCCGGCAGCGGCCTGAGGTAGCGGAAGCCGTCGGCCGCGCGGGCGGCCTCGTCCGGCGGCGCTTCGGGCGGTCTGCGGCAGAGCAGCAGGCACTGGGTGAGCAGCATGAGGAGGGCGCCCAGCACGGCCAACACCAGGATCATGAGCAGCGTGAGGCAGGCGCCCAGCGCGGCCAACGCCAGGATCCGGAGCAGCGTGAGGAAGGCGCCCACCGCGGCCGCCGCCAGGATCGTGAGCCGCAGCCACATCCCGCCGCCGCCGCCGCCCGGGCCGCCGCTCCCGCGCCCACAGCGCCGCTTTCCTCACGTCGCCGCCTCCGCTGCCTCCATCTTAAGGACATCGCGCGGGGGGAGGGCGCGGCGAGCGGCTCCTTGGTTGTCGTCTGGCGGCTCCGGCCGGCGCGGTGCGGCGCCCGAGCCCGCCGCGGCCCGCGTCTCCTCAGACTCTCCGGGACGCGGCGGCGCAGGCGGCGGCGGCGACGGCGGCAGCGAGGGCGCGGGGGGCGGGACGGCGCCTCCTCCAGCCTCCGCTCATTGGCCGAGGGGCGCGGGACGTCACGGGCGTGCGCGCTCCCGACGGCGTCGTTGGGAAGCCCGCGCCGGATGCGCGTCCCTGGGGCCGGCTTCCCCTCCCGGGCGCCGTTCCAGCCCCGCCCCCGGGCGCCCACATTCCAGTCCCCCGCGAGCCACGTGGCTGTCACTTCGGGAGCCGCTGTCTGAACCTGGGAGGAAAACTGGGGCCACCGGGTGGAGAGTCAGGTGGCCGGGGGGAGACGGCGCGGCGAAAGCATCGCGGCCTTCCCGTCACCTCCCATCCCCCACCGGCCTGTCCCCGTCCGCTCCCTCTGCGGCAGTGGCTCTGGCACTCGCGCCGCGGACACCTGCGTGCCTGGGGGCGCCCTGCAGGTCTGCGCCGCAGCGGAGCTGAGCTGGCGCTCGGGACGCCCCACGTCGAGGGCCAGCGAGGACTGAGGGCCGTGGAGACCACCGTCGCCGCCAGCAAACGCGGTGTCCGCAGAGGGTGGGCGGACAGGGAGGATGGGGGGGGGGCAGGGAGGAAAAAGGCGCCAGAGGGGAACTAACTTTGTCCGTGAGGGGCATATTCGAGATTTAAATAGGAAGGGGGTGGGGGAGGAAAAGAGCCGGGGCCTGGGAAGATGAGCGAGAGAACTCATTGTCAGGGACTGAAGATGAACAGTTTACTGTCACGTTCTCACGGCTTCCAGTCCTGCAGCCCGTTACCACACTGGGGAACCTGAAGGGCAGGAGGACTGGCCCGGCGGGTGTCTTCTTGTGGGTACCACACCCAGGAGGCAGTTGTTCAGCACCTACCCCTTTCGCAGACGTGAACACTGGCACAGAGAAATGAAGGAACTTACCTGGGGATCATCGTGGAGCCCGGTTTTTCTCCCATGAAGTCCTAAGCCCTTGCTCACTACAGAGCAGAATTGAGCCAGCAACTAAGGTTGCTGGAGTTGGGAGGGAGGAGCTTGTGGGTTTTTTAGTGCAGGGGGAGGGGAGAGCGTTGGGGAGAGAGGCTCAGGAAAGACCTCAGGGAATGTGGCACTAAATAACTCCAATGCCCTAGAGTTAAGAAACCCAGGCTGCCCACTGACAGCCATACTCTTCATGCCTTCTGGGTACATGTGGGTTCCATCATCAGTGTTGTATTTCTCCTAGGGCATGGCCATCACAGCTTCCTAAACTCAAGCTCAGGACAGACCAAGATGGCTCCCCTACTGTGAAAATGTAAGGAGGAGGACCAGGCTCCTATTCCAGATCTTACAGGAAAGCCTAGTCTTCCTGGGATTTCTGGGAACTCCAGGCAACTTCTGTTCTTGTGGTCACCTCTGGATCCTGGCCTCTGCTTCTGGACGATTGTCTCAGTTCTACATTCATTCAAGCCAGATGGAAAATGTAGATAGACCTCTCCTAGATTTTCACCCAAAACCTTATTCATGGCACTCATGCACCATTGTAGTAAATGTCACGGGGGTTGGAAGTGGGTGAAACAGGAAGTGCTACATGTTATTGAGATACAGAATCCTCAAGCCCTGCAAAGACCCCACATCTCTGTGTGTCCCTCAACCACTGTCCTCCACAAGAGAAGCTGGTGATCTTCATGGGAGTGAGTTCCCATTTTCACATACCATCTTGTAGGCTCCCTCCTGCCTCTTCCCTACTCCCCAGATCACCTCTGAGAATATCCCAAATCTTATGCAGCGGTTTGGTTCACCAGTAAACCTTAACATTTGTCTGCCAAGGGGCATACTTCAAATCAATGAAGGTCTGCAAAATCTGGGGGAAGATAAAAATATTTTCCCATGTGTTACTGATCTCATCATTGCACCGCCATCCCTCCTCCTCGTCTTCCTCGTCCTCATGCCAATAATGTGTACAGAGAATTTTTACCAGCCGCAGCGTGAAGCATTTTTATGTGCCTTAATCCACTTAAAATTTAAAATGCTGTTGAGCATTGGCTATTCCCTCCCCCACCCAAGACGGGGTAATCAGTCTGGCTCCCAGGCGGCTGACTCCATCAAGCCCACATGGCTGAGCACAGCTCTGAGCTTGGCTGCTTTTCCTGTTGCTCTTACCTTTCATAAGGACTTCAAACCCAGGGCTTCCTGGGTAACCATTCTATATTAATAGATATAATTCTATTTTATAGATGTTTATTATTTGTAATAGTGTTTCTGAAAGAATGTAAATTCAGCAACCTTTAGAAAATTAATTGGTTCATAGAAACTCAAAAGACTGAGAACCTACAACCATTGGCCCCAGCTCTGTATGAGAAGAGGAACTGTAGAAGCAACATCTGAGCTAGTGGGTGGTGCTCACAACCAACTCCATGGTAGAAGGTAGAGCTTTCCAGATCACCCCCCACCCCTCCCCGCAGAGTGATGGGGAATACAGACTGAGCTGGGAATGGCACAATTAAGGTGCCGGGGCTTTGGCAATTCAACTTATGACTCTTTGGCGGGAAGGGGTGTCTGTGGAGAAGCTGCCAGCTTACTACGTGCAGCTTTGGCTTGCACCCCCATTTCTTCTTGGGGGATACTGTCTGGGTTAGGACAGATGGCAGCTTGCCTTGTGCTAGTCTGAGCGTACTCTTCCTCTCAGCTCTCTCTTTTCTCACTCCTTGTCTAAATAAATTCTGTTGTTGTTTCTTACCCTGTGTCTGCTTGTGTCCTGCATTCATAAGGGTGTGTGTGAGGACCCACTAACTGGGTCAACCCAGTTCCTCCCAGGGTTTGCTCCATTTCATGAAGGTGTATGATCTTGAGTGGATTTTTGAAGGAAGAAGTTGGACTTACCCTATCTACTGACATCACTGAGATTTACCTGCTCCCACAGACTTGCTGGGAAGTATCCATTTCTAGGACAAAAGGAAGTTGAATATTGGAAGAAGGGGTGCATGGAAGATCTGAATTCTCATCAAACAGAATGAGGCATGGACCACTTCTGTGGCTAAACTTCGCATCCTTCCTGGTCACCACCAAACAGGCTTGGAAAGCCCGAACACATGGCAGGGTGGGTGCATGGGGGAATGGGTAAGCGAATGAGATCTGTGTTGATGTATGACTGGCAGCATGCTGCAAGAGGAGGCCCTCTGGAAGGAGAACAGCGACTCACGAGGAACCTTTGCCAGAACCCAGGCAGGAGCTGATGAGAGACTAGACTCTGGCAGTGGTTGGCTGGAAGAGGCATTTTAGAAAAAAGAAATCAATAGAATTTGGTTGGAAATTAAGTGGAGAGAGATTCAAAGGCAACTGAGGTTTTGTAATTGGGTGAGTAGAAAGGTGGGGGTTCCATGCACCCAGACAGGCAGCATGGGAGGTCAGAGATGCAGGCTCTGAGCGAGGAGCGGAAATGACTTTGGCCCGGAAATGCAGAAGCGCCTGTGACCACTCTCAGCCACAGAGCATGACAGCTTCCCAGGCTGGGTGATGAGTCTGGTGGCCTAACGCCCGGGCCTTTTAAATGTCTCTAGTCTTTTCTAGACTCAATTCCTAGGCATTTTCTCTTTTCTCAGTTGAAATGAAAAACTCCTTCTTAGCTACTTTTAATGCATTCTGGAGGATCTAACAAAAACTCAAAAATCTATCCACTTGACATGCACTTGCCAAACTCAAAACATCCTTTTTTAAGACTATTCTTTTTTAAAATGAAATATTTTTTCTTCCATCCTTGCAGTCCTCCTAGTTCTCCCACCACCCTATCGCCTGTGGACCATCACCACATTCCCAGTATTCATCCTCCCGTTTACCCCCTCCCGTATGCTTCTATCTTATGTTCAGCTTGCTAGTTTTGACTTTTTCTTGAACTTTTGTTTGATTTCTCTGTATGTCACGTATAAGTGAGAACATTTGGTATTTATCTTTTTCCTCCTAATTGCAGCTGCCATCATTCCTTCTAGCTCCATCAATGTGGCTGCAAATGACATGTTTGTCTTTTTGGATCTCTGTAAACTCCAAACATCTTATCTTTCTCTAGAGACTGTCTACCAGTTTCGACTCTCCTTCATTACAATTCAGAAATGGGAGTAAACACTGGAGCCTTGAGACTTCTTAGACGCTCATTTTGATGGATGCCCTTCCTGGGACACTGCACTCACCTGATTTTACTTCCTTCAAATTCCTGCATTTAACTAGCTGGCCAGCATGATGGGGCTTTGGAGAGTGATTCGTTCCCAAAGGGGCAGCCCCTGTGGATGGACTGAGTGCTCTTAGAAATGAGAACCCAGAGAGCTTCTACCCTGTGGGAAATAAGAGGAGTCTTTGACCCAGAAGATGGCCCTCCAAGCACCCTGGCCTCAGACTTCCAGCCTCCAGAATGACGGAGAATAAATTTCTTCTGTTTATTATAAGCTATGGCATTTTGTTGTAGCCCAAATTACTAAGACAGATGGCTATAATCAGTTTCTTTATTAGATAGATGAGGCTTTCATTAACATTTTTATTCCTCCTCAATTATTCCCCAAGCCATTCTATTTTTTTCTCTCCCCTGATGCTACTCCAGTCTGGGTCATTGTCAACTCCAGTCTAAATTCCTGCCACTGTCTCCTAAGTTGGTCTACACACCCCCACTTTCCCTCTCCTTATTCACTATCCTGCAGTCAAGGCAAATTAAACTACTTCCTGCTTAAAATATTTCCACAGCTCCTTATAGTCTTGTGGGTCACATGCTGATTCTTGAACTGGTATTCCCTCAGCCTTTCACCATCGAGTCCTTGCCTTTTTCTTCTTAATATTCTTCCCACTTAAGGCTGTACTCCAGGTATCCTGAACTTCTTGTGATTTCTCCTGTGATTTTGCACTTTTTCTTTTCTCCAGATCTCTGTTCATGCTACTTCTTCCATCTGAAGCAATCTCCTTTTCCTTTGCAAGGAACACTGCTATTTGAGTAGAACTATCTCCTTCCTAGGAGATTTTCTCTGGCTCTAACCTAGACTTGGACTCCTGCCTCCTACTCATATAGCATCCTGTTTAACCCCTAGTTACCTTCCCAAGACCCATTCATTCCTCCTTTCATTTCAAAGAATAATTTGAGAGTCAGCAAATTGTTCAGCTTCAAAACATGGTATTTCCCAACCAGGCTGCCATGAGGTGACCCACCTTTCAAATAGCCTGACTTATACTCCCTTTCATTTTTTGTCTTTGCCTTTCCTTCCTTTCTCCCTGGAATATAGATGTGATGGCTGGATCTACAGTGGTCACCTTATGATTATATGGTCAATTTGAGGATAGAACTCACATTTTAAAGATGGTTAAGCAGAAAGACAGGAGCACCTTGGGAAACAATAACATGACGTGACACACAACCTTGAAATCCTCATCTCTGGACTTTTACACTAGAAGAAAATGCTCCTTAGGTACTCGTTACTTTCCTTGGATTTCTGTTACTAGCAATCAAATATAATTCTGACAGAGTATTTATCATGCCTTTTCGGTCAACACTTGTACAGTATGTTCTTGTAAAAACCACACTGCTTCCTATCCTCAGCATAGGCCTTGGCACTTAGTAAGTGCTCAACTGATATTTAGTAAATGAATTCATATCTTTACATAATATACCGAGTATATCTGTTTTGACTCTCCATTACCTTCATGTCATCTCCTTCTCCTCCTGAAGCTTTCAGGCCACTTGTTTGGGGCTACAGACGGGGGAAAACTGACACCAAAAGACCCTTTCAGACTGACAGAGGAGATACTGCTATTGTTTATGCTTTCCTAGCTATGGGGGAGAATGACAGATTGCTTCAGTTGGATGCTTAGAGACAGTAAGTCCTTGAGATCTACGAGTGGTCCAGACCTACTGTTAGGAGACTGATATAATAACTCTTAGGGTCCCAAGGTACAATCGCCTCCTCTTACCTTCACTCCCTAAGTGATCCAGTCCAGCCTCATGGCTTGAAATATAATCCTTATGTTTATACTTCCCAATGTATTTGTTCAGTCTGGGTTTTATATATCCAACAGCCTGACATCTCTGCTTGAGTGTGAATGACTTGCAAAGCTGAGCTGATACCCTACACTATTTCCTCGGCAGTTCCCCCCATCTTAGTTTATAGTGCCTCTGTTTCCCTGGGTCAGGACAGGACTTACACTGCCCTTGATTCCTTTCTCTCTCATACTAATGTGAACTCTGTCAATAAATCCTGTTGGTGCTACATTCAAAATATGTTTGGAATTTGGCCACTTCTTAGCACACCCTCTATCCTGGTCCAAATACCATCTCATCTCAGGCCTGAATTGCTGTTGTGATCTCTTAACTCATGTCTCTGCTTCCACCCTTGTTGCAAACACAGAAACCACAATGACTGTGTTAAAACACAGGACTCACATCACTTGTGTGTTCAAAACCACTATTGGTTCCTGTGGTGGACAGAATAGTGTCCTTACACCCTGTAGTGTAACCTAATCCAGGTAGCTTTGTCATCAGTTATAGCAGGTAAAGAATGCTGGAGCCCTTGAAGTTACCTCTGTAGAACTTTTAATAACGAGCAGTGAAGAAACAGCCGCCTATGCTTCTCTTTCAAGTTCTCTTTCCTTCCTCCTCCCCCAGGGTGACACTGCTCTTTTATGGCCTCCTCTCAGGCCCAGGTGCACCCACTCACACATGCGCATATTCAGGTGTATACATAATCATGGAGGGTGCAATACTACAGGTGCTGGTTATCCAGGCTAATGGCAGAAGGGTAAAACCCCTGAAATCTCATTTATCCTACACACCCCAAAGTTGAGCATGCCTAACCCTAGAACCTGTGAGTATGTTGTTACTGAGAAAAGAAGAATTGATGTTGCAAATAGATTTAGAGTTAAGCTGACCCTAAGAGAGGGAGGTTGGTCTGGGTTTTCCAGCTGTGCCCAATCTAATGACAAGCATCCCTAAAAGCGGAAGATGGAGACAGACGGGAAGAACAGAATGAAGCCGTCAGCAATTCACCGTTGTTGGTCTGCAAGATGCCAGGAGACTAAAAGTAAGGAGAGAAGAGAAGGCGGCCTGTAGAGAAGGCAAGCATATGGACCCTTTCCTATGAGTGGAAACACAGCCCTGCCAATGCTGGACTTTAGTCCCGTGGGACCTGTTGGGGTTTGGCCTATTCACCTCCATCATCACTTGATCATATTTTTATGTTGTTGTCATCAACTAAAAATGACAAATTTGATAATTTTTTGGTAACATGGGTGTACCTAGAAGAAATCATATTGGCAGAAACAAGTCAGAAGGAAAAAGACAGAAACCAAATGGTTTCATTAGTACATGGACAACCAAACGGAAGTACACAACTGCGGGGGGGGAGGGGAAACGACCAGCTGGAGTGGCCAGGGAGAGGAGGAGGTGGGGGACCCCCAGGGATCACAATGATGTAAAAAATATATACAAATAAATTATTTAAATAAAAATAAATAAATAAAAATATTAAAGAGAAAAAAATTAATGTAAGCCACAAAGCTTGCAGCAGCCACAAACAACCAGCACAGTCCCCGCTCCCACACAAGGTAAACTGAGTCCAACAGTGAAGCTGGGAATTCCAAATGACATGGCCCTTGTCACCTCTCAGGCCTCATCAGCTGTTGTTCACTCCTCTGCTATCCAGGGACCCTGCCCTCCCATTCCAGCCACTGCCTTACAGGATGAATGAATGATTTGAAATGCTTCTTTTTCCAGAAGAGAAGGGGCTTGCCCATGGCCCCCAGGAGAGACCTGACCCCATTCCAGTCTGGCCCCCAGCGGGTCACTCGTTTTGTTTAACTTTCGCTTTCTTTCCCAGCAAGTTTTGTGCTTGAATCATGCTTGGCGTCCTGCTGAAGAGTTAATCTTTCCTTCCACTGTGGGAATCTTTATGTTGGCTGTATCATAAGAACAGTTTATACTTGCTGGGTGAAATTCCACTCCAGAAACATTTTCCCTTTAAAAGGCAACAGATGATAGTCCCAGGGTATGAGACTGCTGATAAAGAAAAACACATTCCTTTGGCGGGAATGACCGTGTTGGCTCCAGTCAAGGAAAGTGACCACGTGGCTTCCTGTCCATCTCCTAGACGGTGGAGTCATTTACATGGAAAGCTGAACATGCTTTTAAGTATTATTGGCAATACCAACCCAAATGTGAATGACCCTCCTTTCTGCTGAGCTGGTATTTATATTTCCAAATGGAGGGCGTGATTGGCTCGCTTGGACCCACCCACTGGACATTGGAGCTCCTCATCTCAAAGTCAGTTAGTTGCCCTGAGCCCAGTTGGGTCGGTGGTGCTGGTGGTTCCATGAAGTCCATGGTGGCCTCTCATCCACAGATTGCAGCTACCAGCCTGGAGAGACAACAGGCCTACTTGATTGAGGTTTTTTTTTTTTTACATCTGCTTAGAATTTCTTTCTCTTGGAAACTCTTCCTTCTAGATTGGCCTCCCAGGCTTCTTCAGGCCCCAAAGATAGGCACATGACCTGTGTCTGCCCAACGTGTAATACCCAACCCTTTTGAAATCAGGCTTGTCCTGGAAAGGGTGGACAAGGGACTCAGACAGGACCAGTTGGAATGCAAATTCAAGAATATACTGACAGGAAGTGCCTCTCTGTTTCTCGCTGAGATGGCTAACGTTGGGAGCCAGTGAACGTGGAGCTGCCCAGTGGACGATGCTTATTGGCGCAGGAAGCTAAGCAGAGTCAAGCAGAGATGAGAAGTCAATGAAAAAAGTTTTGTGAGGTGGAGAGCTCCTGATCCAAGGGCTGCAGGCTCTGTTTTTTATTTCTTTCATGGATTATTTGCATCTCTCTCAGTCAGTCTGGTAATGTGAACCAGCACATTGCCTTCCCGCTGTGGCTAATTGTAGGAGTTTAGGGAGGAAGAGGCCTACAGTTCCCACTCCAGGCAAGAGAGGACTTAGATCCTATTCCTGCAGAACTGAATGCCAACATTCCTTTGAAGGGTATTTTGCAGGACCTGGCTTAGTACATTCTGGATATTTGGTTCCTGAATGTTCCCCATGAAAATCAGATCCCATCAATCCTATTTCCTTCCTTTCTTAAAGCACTTCACTGCCTTCCCATAGGCTGTGAGGCTAAAGGCCACAATCCTCAACAAGCCCACAAAGCTGGACCTCCATGGCCTGGACCCAGTGACTGCAAACTCTATGTAAAGAGCAGAGTATACCTTTGGGCTATTGTGGATCATCTTGTGAGTCCTTTAAGCCCAAAGCAGTCGTAGGTAATAAACACAACCCTATCTGTGCTTCCATACAAAAAGAGGCTGTGGACCATAATTTGCCAACCTCTAGTGTGGAAAGTCTGGAAGGTCGCACCCCCTACCAAGTCCCATGCACACACCCACCCCCTACTGCCCTCTCTCTCTCCCCCCTGACTACCACACACACAGGCATACAGCCTCAGTGGCCTCTACTCAGAATCTTTGTGCTCCAGCCCACAGGCTCCCATCCTGACATTGTCTCCTGAACCTCTACGTGCTTAGCCCCTGCTGCTCCCCAGGTGACCGCTGAAGTACCATCCTCAGGGGAGTCTTCCCTGATACCCTAAGACCCTACCAGATTCGCCCAGCACCCGCTCTCCTGGTGTCCCCTGCATTTTATATCATAGATATCATGGGCATTTTATACATGGACGTAAATTTTACCTTGATTTGCGAGGACATTTGGGAGGATCTAATGAGAAGATGTATTTTAAACACGTAATAGAAAGCTTGTCATATACTTAGTGTCCTGTCAGTCAACGATTTTAGTTCAGTCTTTGGAAAAGAAAAATCCAGTTATCTGAGTGAAGCAATCAGGCCCACGTTGAAATTACGTAGAATGAAGGCTAAAACTCAAGTGGTCTGTGTGTTTGAAAATTCGAAATCAAGTTGTTAAATAAAATTTTCTTCTCTTCCACATTGACGAATACATACTTCATAATGGCAAGGTTTTTTTTTTTTAATTGAAAAACTAGATTTCATATGACTGAAAGTTGGCAAATACCAAAGACAACTAAATTTAATCACTATAGTGCATATGTCCTATAACACTTGGATGAGTGCTAAAATAAAGGCATCTTTTATGAATTATCATACATTCTGTAAAAGATGTTTTGATTTCTTTCCAGAAAAAAAATTTACTAATTATGTAATTATAGTAAAAATAAACAGGTAATAATGGGCCATCAATAATAATGATCCAAAGAATTAAAGACAGCATGCAATTATATTCAAAAGACTTTCAGTTTTAAGGTATTTCCATAAAAAATTACAAATGTAAATATATGTAAAATATAAGAAATATCTCAGGAGAAAATTATTTTTTAAAGTATGAAAAATACTAACATTAGGATAATATATATCTGTAAAATTATTTTAAAGCTAAAATTATTTAAAACTTCAAAAATAGAATGAAACCTTAATAAATATTTTTACAAAATTAAAGCTATTCACAATTTCAACTTTTATTCTCAGTTGTAGTTGCCAATATAAATAATCAACATTATAATTCATTCATGCTGTGCCTTAACTTACAAAATATATTTAAGAGTAATAGGACTCACTTATTGTATATGTTTGTTTACTGTTCATGTGTTATTGGGATGGGGGGCAGGCGGCTTTTTTTTCTAAAAAAAACCTTTCTCCAGCTTTCCTAAACCAGAGAAAAACCTTTAACTCTTTATCTGCTACCAAAAAATTGGCAAAAGCGCTCATTAATCCCTAAGCATCCACACACTAGTTACCTTTGTCATTCTGATGCCAGTTGCTTGCCTGGCCACTCTCTCCCAGACCAAAGAGGAAAAAAAAATCTTTAAATATTGGGTTCTTTGCTGCCCACAGTCACCTTCCTATGTAATTTCCAAGCCAGACAAAACTCTTAAAGTGATCACACTATTTATTACTATGCAAGGAAGTGATTACCTAAATATGTACTACAAAATAAATACGAAAAGGCCTGTTACCCCACCATTGTCCAAACATGTCCTTAGTTCCTGGTCACCTCATCACATGTTCAATTAATCTGAGTTCCAAAAGCACATGTTCCAAATGCAGGAGGGCATCTTTCTTTTTCTCTTTTGGCATCTGTTCTGACTTCCTCCAAACATGTGGTCAAAGATGTGATGTTCTTCTTATGGCATCCTTCTCAACTTTAGGCAGTAGAAAAACTCCAAGATACAGGAACTGACATAAAGTCCATTTTCTTAGGTCTAGCTTACAACCTCTCCAAAAGCATGAGTCAAACTAGATAAAACAAACTCCAACACAAAGTTCAAATCTCCAGACTCTTTAGACTCCTTCAGCACACACACACTCAGCTTATGCATGCTAGGGCCGTGAGTTTACCAGCCTGGGGCCGAAGGTGATAGGCCCCCAAAATGGCTGAATCCCTTCGTCTTCTTCTAAGCCCTTTTTATATCATTCTTTATATCATTATATCAATTTTTCCCATGCTTCTGGGAGCAGAGCCTTGTCAATCATCCCCCTTCACAAAAGCCTTGTTCTATTCCTCCTTCCTTTCTATCCTTCTGAAAAGAAACTATGAATTCTAATGAAGGCTAACACCATATCCTGGCATGTCCTAGGCATGTACAATTCTAAAGCAATAAGGAAATAACTCCTTTTTTAAAGCTACTATCAATGCATGGCATCAGCTATGTTCATAGCAGATGTCCTCCAACACATGTACATTTCTCTTTTTTTGGTGGTAATGCTAACTCATATGAGTACTCTAGGTAATATAAATAGAATATAAATGAAAATAGATACTCATCATTAAAAAATGATACTGTGCTTTACAAAAATCTATCCAATTCATGTTATCTCAGAAAAAGGACTTGGTAATTAATTTACCTTTTCTGATACAAAGGTCTCTTACCATTTCAGTCTTCATGAACTCTAAAGCACTGTCCATCTCTGATACTGGCTGCAGAAAACCATACATCATGGCATTCAAATCGATTAACCTTTGTTTTGAGGGGGAAAAGCAGAGCTTTCTTTGGTATTTGAGCAGTATTTGTCCTAAGAATGGATTTTAGGATTATAGATGGTGAGGTCCCAGTGCCTTCCAGATCCCAAGTAAGAGAGACACTTGAATAAGCATGTGAACATGTGTGTGAATGTGTATGTGTCAGTGTGTGTGGGTGTGTGCATGCTACAATAATGCAGAAAGTTTCTTATCTCTTATATAGGTTTTTAGGACAGTGTAGTTCTTGGACAGTTAACTGGAAGGTCATTTAGGGATATTTGCATTGTAACAAAGACTACTGTTTAACCTGAAAGAATTGCTGTGATGAATGAGATTTTAGGAGGTAGTTGTGAGCCAAGGAGAAGTACAGACCTTCTCACTGTTCCTCACTGCCCCCAGGCATCTGAACAATGGGGTTCTTCATCTAGGCATGCTCCATGTGCTTTGCTAAGTAACAGTGCAGTCACAATTGTCAAGCACAAAATACTTGACAAACAAAAGTTTTCATTCTTTACTTCCTGATTGAGAGCAGAATTTCAGGGAAATATTTGGCCAGGTAACTTAGTAATACATACCTCGAAATAAAACAGGACTAATGAAAGGAGATGATGCTGGTTAGAAAAATACTAATACTTTTTTTTAATAGTGGGGGGGGAATCAAGATATATTACTCATAAATATCTGTTTCATTAAAAAAGAAATCAAGGTTCCATAACTGGGTTCCCCACAGGGGGCTAAGCCCTCAGTGCAAACAGTGATCTTTATAGTTGCCATTTTTATAGAGGAGTCAGAAGCACAGAGAGGTTAAGAAGCTTGCACAGGTCACACAGCTTCTTAGTGGCAAGGAAGTGTGCCAAGTCAGGCTCATCCAGATTCTGTCCTGGTAACCACAATGGCTGGCATCTTAGCTTGTTGCTCCCTTCCATCTCACATCTAAACAATCAGGAACTAAGCAATCAACTCAGGCTAAGGAAACCTCAATAAGAACCCTAACACAGTCTCTTACTTCTGCTTATTCTCCAAGTTTCCCCCCAGACAGTAAATGGTATTAACACTGTGCAAACAGTGAGTAGATATGTGTTAAAGTTACAGTTTATTAAGTGTTGTGAAACAATTCTTGCTGACATACCTTTCCTGTTGGGTGCAAACCTGACTGCTGAACTCTGGAGGACATCTTTCCTCTTATTGCAAAATATTTCTTGCTTCACCTTACTTTTGAAGATCAATGATCTTTCTTGGCAGGTTACTGCAAGTTGAGGAAGTACCAGCAGGCCCTTCACAAATAAGGAGAAACATGTTGTACTGTTTGGAAAATATCAACAATGTCTTTATGTTTGGTTAATATTTTTCTGACTGCGATTTTTAACAGTTTGATTGAGATAGTTTCACATTGAATACACTCAGAGTCATATCATCACAGTTTTAGAACATTTTGAACATCTTGAATAAAAACCCTATATCTATTAGCTGTTCCTTCCCATTTTCTCTCACCCCAGTGGATACCCCAGCCCAGGGCATCCACCACTTTCTGTCTCTTTGTATTTGCTTAATTTGGATATTTCTGTTGAAAGGAATCTCATAATTTGTGATTTTTCCGCAGTAGATTTCTTGCATTTAACATAGTGTTTCATCATCCATAATATAACAATATTTCACTTTTATGACCAAATAATATTCCATACTATGGATGGACAATTTGTTTATCCATTTACTGATTACTAGACATTTAAGTTGTTTCTGCTTTTTGGCTGTGATGAATAATACTGCTATGAGCATTTGTGTACAAGCTTTTGTGTAAACACACATCTTCATTTCTCTTGGATGGATACCTGTGATAGTAATTGCTGGCTCAGATGTTAACTCTGTGATTAACCTTTCGAGGTACTTGACTGTTTTTCAAAGTAATTGCATCATTTTCTATTTCCAACAGCGGTATATTTGTGTTACAGCTCCCCTACTAGTGTGTCGTAACCTGCTATCTTGATTTTTGCCATCTAAAAGGGGTGAACCGGTATGTCATTGTGGTTTACATGTGTGTTTCCCTACAGTCTAATAATGATCTTCTTTGGAGAAATGTCTTTTTAAATCCTCCCTTGGACCATTTTTAAATTTGGGCTTCTTGTCCTTTAATTATAAAATTAGAGACTTTCTTTATGTTTAGGATACTAGTCCCGTCTCTGATAAGTGACTTTCAGCTGTTTGATTAGTCTTTTCGTTTTCTCAGTAGTGCTTTTTGAAATACAAAGGCTTTAACTTTAATGAAATCAAATGTATCTTTTTCTTTAGTTGTTTGTGCTTTTTATATTGTCTATAAGAAACTATTGCCTATCATGATAATTACTCCTAGGTTTTGTTCAGGAAAATTTTTATGGTTAGAACTTCTACATGTAGGTGTGCAATCCATCTTGAAATGATTTTTGTGTATGTTACATCATACTTAATTCTTGTTTTGTCCAACTTCTTATGCATGCTGATGTCCAACTGTCCCATATCATTTGTTGAAAAGACTGTACTTTGCCCATTGAATTGTCTTATACCCTTTTTGAAAATCAATTGACCATAAATGTGGGAGTTTATTTCTGAACTCTAAATTCTATTGATCTGTATGTTCATCCTTATGCAAGTAACACACTGTCTTGATTACTGTAGCTTTGCAGTAGATTTTGAAATCAGCAAGTGTGAGTTCTACAATTTTAATCTTTTCAAGATTGTTTTGGTGATTGCATTTTCATTGGAATTTTAGAATCAGCCTGTCAATTTCTGTCAAAAAAGTGATGAGGATTTTTATAAGTATTTCATTGAATCTGTATGTCAATTCATGAATTATTACTTCCTAACAATGTTATGTCTATTGATCCAGGAACAGGGGATGTCGATCCTATTTATTTAGACCTTTAATTTCTTTTGATAGCACTTTGCACTGTTCAGTGTACCAGTATTATATTTGTTAGAACTTTCCCTAAGTATTTACTCTTTTTGTGCTATTATAAATGGGATTGATTTTCTTTATTTCAGTTCTTGGTTACTCAGCACTAACAGTATAGATATACAACTGATTCTCATACATTATTCTTCTATCCTGCCACATTGTCCAACTTACTTGTTCATTTGAAACTTTTCAAGTGAGTTCCCTATGATTTTCTATAGACATGAATGCCATCTGCAAACAGAGGTAACTTTGCTTCTTTGTTTGCAATTTTGATGCCTATTCTTCTTGCTGCCCTGTTGTCTATGCTAAGCAATCTAGTACAATGTTGAATAGATGTGATAAGAGCAGACATCCTTTCTAACCTGCTATTAAGAGGAAAGTGTTTAGTATTTTGAAAATGTTTTTAATTTTCTTACACAATTGTTCATTTTTGCACAGTATTTGAGTTCTCCCCTCAGGTGTAGTCCCTGTATATCTCCCACCACCATATCACCCGTGAACCATCACCATGATTCCCTGTGCTTTTTCCTCTCCTGGGAAAACTTTTATTTCCCCCCATTAAGCATGGAGTTACTTCTGGATTTTTGGTGGATGCATTTCATAAGGTAGGAAAAAGTTCCTGTCTATTTCTAGTGGTTGATACTTTCAGAATGTGCTTATCTTGACAATTTAAATTCTTTCAGCTTCAAGTATTAACTATTGACATCCTCACACAGAAAAAAAGTTAACTCTTTTCTGTCCATCCCCCCCACCACCACTTTCCTTTTCACACATTAAAATTGTAATGTTTTTGGTTAAGTCAATATCTAAGTTTTACTATAGAGATCACATATAACTGTTAGAGCTGACTTGTGTACTAAACTAAGATAGTTTTCCTTCTTGGTGTAACTTTTTATATTCTTTGGAGGTGAATTATCTTATTTTATCAGTTTTCTAAATATTAATGCTCAGTTTTCTAAATACTTAATAGTAATTCAATCCCAATATTTGCCAATTGTCTTCAGTGCTTCAAAATACATTTATTCACATTTTCTTCTTAAAAGTACCCCTTCCAGAACCTTCTCCTAGGTACCTATCTTACTTACATGTGGCACATAGAGCTATTCAGGATCCTCATTCTACCACCATTTTTGATCTCCTTCACCTCTCCTCCACTTTTGATTCTTTTGTCCTTTCATGTCCTTTTGTTTATAGTTTTTGCCTTATTTTGGTGGAGTGCAGTTTCTAGTTTCATCCAAAGAAAAGAGTGTCTGGGAAGTAAATTTCAGAGAACTCGCATATATGGAAACTTTCATTTTGTCCATATACTTGATTGGTAATTTTTTTGCGTGAGATAAATTTTTCTTCAGAAAAATGTTCAGGAATCCAAAATCTGTTAAATGAATGCTTTGGTTGTATTTGGTTTATGTGAGCTCCTGTGGGTAGAAGAGCACTCATATTTGACAGTTCTACAAACTCTCAAAGCTACATGTGTGTGCATGTTTTACTTAAACAAAATGAAGAAGAATTTTGATGGTTATTGGATTCATTGCAGGTACTGTTTTATTAAGAGCCTTGCTGAGCTTCATACACACATATTTAAAAGAAATTCATTTGAGGGCTTGGATTTTCTTGAATACTTGACTGCACCGAGCCAAGTAAACCCATGCTTGTCAAAACTGCTTTTCCTGAGATTCTATAGAAACTGACCAAGACATTCATTCAACCCCCCAAGAAATTCTGTTCCTCTGCCCTAGAACTACTCTCCTAGAGTCACACCTGGGCTCATGACATCATCTGATACCTTCTGGTCAATAGAAGAAATTGTTTTTGTATTTCAGATGTTTCACTCTATCTCACTTCCTGGTTCAGACCAAAATAGCCTTGGACTGAAGACAGTTGGAGAGCTGGCTCAGGAAGATCGATCCTGCCCATTTTAGACCACATGTCTTTTTATAGTCTTTCCCATCAGAGTGAGTAATTAAGAGTGTGCCCAGACCAATGAGAGTACAATCCTTTCCATAAAAATGCTGATGGCGCAGACTTCTTTTCATCCACGTTCATCAGTTACCTCAAAGGTCTACAGGGGTGGGTTGGGGAGTGAATTCTTTTTTTTTTTTAATTAAAAATTTTTTAATTGATTGCACACATACACACATATATTACATGATTGTCTACCCCAAGGTTCTCCCACCACCTTATCACCCACGAACCATCTTAATCTCTTGTGCCCATCCCTCCCCCAATTTTTCCCTACTCCCCTTCTTTTGCTCTATGCCTCAGTTCTGTTGACAGTTTAAAAATTTTTTTGTATGTTTGTTTCCCCTATATCCCTCCTATAAGTGAGACCATCTAGTATTTCTCTTTTCCTTTCTGGTTTATTTCCTCTAACATGACTCCTCCTAGTTCTATCTATGTTGCTGCAAATGACATAATTTGCAAATCCCTTTCTTAAAGAAAAGGAACCAAGTTGACTTTGACCCAGGATGATCTCCCACCATGGCCTTTAGTACTCACATGATGGATTTTATGAACAAACTGACATATATTTCCAATGTAAACTTAGGAATCTTCTGTGTGGGAAGGGTTCTGCCTGTTTGCTTCACAAAGGGTCTTTCACAGGACTTCACTTTTAGCCATGACAAATTTGGTGCATGTAAATATATATATGCAAAGGACCTTCTATCCTTCCTCCTGCCCAACTTTTCAGAGTGTAGAGACCGCACATGTGAAAAATTAATATAGCTGGAGTGATTTTTTTTTTTTTAAGACTAGGTCTTGCTATGTTGCCTGGGGTAGTCCCTATCCCATGGACTCAAGTGATCCCCAGCCTCAGCCTCTCAGGTAGCTGGGATTACAGGTGCCTGCCACCACACCCAGGTGCTTTTTTAAAGACCAGGTCTCACTATGTTGCCCAGGGTAGTCTCGAACCCATGAACTCGAGTGATCCTGGGCCTTTTGCCTCCCATTGCTTACATTATAGGCATGCACCAACATGCCTACCTAGCTGGAGTGATTTTAAAATGGGACTGGAGAAAACCACCATAGAAAAAGGCCCTGTAACTGTCTTCTTTGAACTTGTCCAGATGATTGAACTGGATCAAACCAACAAGATTCCAAGAAGGCAAGAAGGAGAATGTCCTGTTTGAAAGACTGATCAAGTAAACCATCCCTACTTTCCCTTCTACCCCCTGCACCAGACCATCCTACTATATGCTCTTCTTCTGATCATTACCTCATCCCCCATGACCTCAGCCTTCAATTTCCCTTCTGTGTAAAAACCCGGACTTCTATCATGCTTCTGGACAAACTTGGGTTTTTGCCTGAATTTGTGCTGTTCTCTATTCCCAAATAAATACACATGAGAGAGGAAGGAAGGCCCCAGCTACATATCTTCCCTTCTCCAACCACTGGGTCGTTCTTCTTCTTCTCTTGGAGGATGGGAGAGGCCAACACCCTGATTTCTGACAGAACTTCTTCCATATAGAAATAAAAGAAACTCACCACACCCAAAGGTTTGTTTTTTGGGGGAGGGTGAACCAAGCTCTGATAAGCAAAGTCTCACTGCAGACTGGGGGTGTCTAGTTGCTCCTGTGGTTTCAAGGGCACAAGGTATGCAGTCTTGTGAAGGTGTGTCTCTTATGAAGAGTGGCCTTCCAGGGGATACTTTGGGACAGGCTGCCTGGTGGCTTTATGAGTTATCATGGACCTTGGGCCTAGGCTCTGGACTGCACATTAATTCCTGAATCTCTATACCTGGGAACTCTTTCAACAGACAACCATTGTTCAGGAGGAAGGGTGTTTGTGCTGCTTCGGATATCATGGTTTAATTCGGGAGGTGTTGGCATGCCATTTGGCCAGTGCTAAGCTATGTCCTCCGTCAAGTGACAGAACTAAAATAACTTAGTAATAAGTTTGATATCCTCTGTCAAAAGAAAAGAAGTCATGGTTTGGGGAGTACAGTGCATCCTAAGCAGAGTATTAAAGAGAAGCTGAGTTGGTGGATAGTGACTGGTGTATGTTAGGTTTCCTTGACAGTGTTTCCCATACGTGCTAGCTGCCTTAGGTTTAATGTGGGACAGGCCATTATATCAGACTGCATTTAGTGGGTTCAAGCCTAAAAATTAACTTTGTTTTCTCCAATATAGCTTTATTAATAATACAATTGATATTGATTTCCAGTTCTCTAAATCTTGGGTCTCTTGATTTGTTCAATATTCAGGCTGAACTTTTTTTTACTGGGCCCATCAAAACCCCAAGGAGACCTGTAAGTGGGGCTCCTCCAGGCACATTTGGAAAGCCACTGCTGTATGTGAAGGAGGGAGGGGGATATGGCAGAGTTGAGAGTGCTATAAGGCAGTTGGGGGCTCTGGAACTGGCCCAGGACAGTATCCAAGTACTTTGTGGGTCACTGTCTGAGTTTTTCACCCATGTGCACAGTTGCAAGACCACTCACATTTAGGAAACAACATCCATGGAATTTATGTAACAAGCCATGGAAATAGAGTCATGGAGGCCATGAGTGGCTTGTTATCTTATACCAGTTATTGTCCAGTGTTTTAAAGTCATAAACAAAAAGCATCCAAGATGGCATCTTCCTGCCACTCGAGACCTGAAACAAGCATCCTGAACAAAAAGGCCAAGATGGCATCTTCCTGCCACTGAAGACACAAAGCATGGGGCAGCCAGAGACAGCAGGTCAGGGAATCCAACGTGCATAAACAGCAAAAGATGCTCACTTGAGCCACCAAGATGCACCTGAGGAAGCAACGGACAGTGTCAGACTAGCAACACTAAGAACAACAGTAGCAGCCAAAGGACCTGACAAATGGCCACATTCACACAGCTCCAGGCCCTCACCTTCCGCCCACGGCTGCAAAAGCTGCAAAGCAAAACCAGAGAAACTTCTCTCCTCCAAGGTTGGCTGCTCAAAGCTTCTTCAAATGTCCTTTGGGATCAAAACTGCAGTCTGGAAGATAATCCTGGTGGGGCTGAAATGACTGACCCTTGAATTGCTCAACCCTAAAATAGAGCTCAATCCCAAAATGGCTGAATCCTGGTTGCAGCTTCGGCAGCTCCTTATATCCCTCTCAGAGTCTCCACCCCAATGGGTTCTTTCTTGCGCTCAGAGTGTATCTCATCTTGTCCTATTTCTCCTCAACTACACATCCTCCCCACCTCTACTTTCAGCATCTCAGAGGGTGTCACCTGTAACAATCTTTGGCATTAGTCCTGCCTTTCAATCTGGTTTCCAGAACACAGTACTATCTAGAGCTGCAGGCATGGAGACCTGATTGAGAAAAGAGATGGTGGGGGTCTAATCCAGAGCACTGGCTGTTAGGGAAAAAGTGAAATTGGGTCAAAATAGGGCAGAAGCCTCTAACCAAAAGGCCACATTTAAAATGTGGCTTCTGCCACCCAGCTTCCCTCAGGTTCGTACCACTTGCGTGTAGCAGTTGCTGGTCAAGATGCAATTTAACAACAGGGTTAAATTCCGGTCAAGATGCAATTTAACAACAGGGTTAAATTATTTACAAGGAAAATTAACAGGGAAAACAGAAAATCCTTAAAGCTACAAGTGACCAGTTACCTTACCCAGTCACCATTCTCAGTCCCAAAGGTCCCAAAGACACATGTCCAAGATGGCGCCCTTTGCCCCTCCAAACCTGAGGCAGGCACTCGACCAAGTCCAGGTTTTCTTCAGTGTCTTCTCTTCGCTTCTTCTCTCTCCAGCATTCTCAGCTTCTTCACTTCTCCAAGACTCTTTGAACTTCTTCAACAAAGGTTGATGCACAAATCAGCTTTCCAAATCCCTGGCCGTCTCCAGGTACCAGCTCACTATGCCAGCTTGCTGCAGTGCCACACTCTCCACACCGGCCACTCTTCTGTAGTCATCATGGCTCCTTGCCACCACCAGCTCACTCTTCCAGGGGGCTTCTGCCCAGCCTGGTCACTTGGGCTACTCTTTACCAGCCCACCATTCTCATGTCTCTCCTCCTCACAAAAGTTTCTCTTAGTCTTTACTCCTATATATATATATATATATATATATATATGAAAATTAACAGGGAAAACAGAAAATCCTTAAAGCTACAAGTGACCAGTTACCTTACCCAGTCACCATTCTCAGTCCATATATATATATATAGGAGTAAAGACTAAGAGAAACTTTTGTATATATATATATATTCCTTCCCGATAAGCAGAAGATCCAATTTCCCTCTAGACACTCTGTTGGTGATTAATTTTCTCTTCCTTACCTGTGATTTACAACAAAGTAAAAGAAGAAAATACTCTAATCCTGTTTAGGTCTCTTTTACCTCTGCGTTTTTCAGGCACAGCTAAGGGCATCGGTGCCTATATTTTAATACTGTCCATAAGGGGGTCCCGACTTCAAAAGGAATTTATGGAGGAGCAGACAGGGAGGTAGGCCTTGGTGACACAGGGTCCTGAGGATGACATCCTAGGAACTGACTGGAGCTACAGGTGGACAGAGCTACATGAAGAGCACTGAAGGTCAATTGTGATCTAGAGCTGAGCTGTGTGTCCTCCACTCTCCAGAGGAGAAGAGGGGGAAGATATTTTTGGCAGTTGGAGGAAGAGGGAGATTATAAGATTAGAGTGAGTCTTTGAAAGGGAACTTTTTCCTAGGGTTGGGATGGAACATCACCAACCTGAGACGAGTTCCAAAAGCTTCTTTTGGGGACTTGCTCTTGGAAGTTGTTCCCCTTCAGTTCCCACCCAGACCCACGACTTGGGAGGTGACATTATCAGCTTCTCAAACAAGAAGTGTATTCTAACTCAGGAAAAACTGTCTCACGTAGGTGTACAGTTGTCATTCTGGTGTCTACCAGTGTCATGTGTCTCTAGAACATTGTGAGGCAATCTATGGGGAGCTCATCTCCCTGGGCATCATGAGTAGGAACATCTGCTTCTATCATCATCCCACTGACTTCAGCAATTTATGTCTATGGAAAGCTTTGGTGGGTGTTATCAGCTTCTCGCTAGTTTCTGCACCATCCTTTCCATGGAGGAGCTGTACAGATCAAGTGAGACACAAATGTGAGGTACCAAATGCACAATAGCTGCTGCCCAAATTGGGTCTTCTTCTTCTTCTTGATGTCCATGCCCTCAAACATTCCAAATCTCCAAAAAGGCCATCTTAGTAGTGAAAAGCACAGCTTGGTTGTGGCCACTAGAAATAATAATTCTGCCTTCTGAAGATTATTATGAAGATTTGATGTAATCAGCCCTGTAAAGAGTCAAGTACAGTGCCTGGTACCTAGCAGGTGCTGACTACCCTGCGGCCATCCTCTAGCTGTATTATCATTAGTACAGTCCAAGAGAGACAGGCCTTGGCTTCCTCCCAGAATATTCAAAAACAACATGACATTCTTTCCCCACAAAGAATGTAGGTTGCTTGTGATAAAGTTATTCATCCTTTAGAACCTACGAACAATTTGTGTATCTGTTGACCACCTGTGCTTTGCAAGGTTTGCAGGGATATGAGGTAAACTCATTTTGGACTTAGTGAGCGGCAAAGGGTCATGAGTTGTGTGGGTCCCCCCCAAAAGATGTGTGCAAGTTCTAGTCCATGGCTGGTAGAAATTTGGTACCATTAGCAAATATAATCAGCTCTGTGTTAAGATTGTCCAGAATTAGCCAGGTGGGCCTTAAATCCGATGACTGTCCTTAGAAATGACAGAAGATGGTCACGCATGGTGGCACATGCCTGTAAGCAGCAACCTAGGAAACCACGGCAGGGACCAGGGGTCGTGGTTTGAGTTCTGCTTGGAGCAACGTAGCAAGATCTAGTTCCAAAAAAAGTAGCTGGATATGGTGGTGCGTGCCTATCATCCTAGCTACCTGGGAAGCTGAGGCTGGGGATTGCTTGAGTCCATGGTACCTTGGGCAATGTGAGCCTGTGGTTCCTGAGGAATAGTGAGAACTCGTTTCAAAAAAAAAGAAAAGAAAAGAAAAGAGAAATGACAGAAGAGAAGACCCAGGGAGAAGAAGAGCAGGCAATGTGAGGGGGCAGGCCTTGCTTTGAATGATTTGACCATGAGCCAAGGGCTGCCAGAAACCACAGAATCCGGAAAAAGCAGAGGAGCCTCCCCTCGAAGACTTGAGGGAGCAGGACATTTGATTTCAGCTTTCTTGCTTCCTGGAAGACCTGTGAGAGAACAAATATCTCTTGTTCTCAGTCACGTAGTTTGTGGTATTCACAACACCAGAAATAAGAAATGAAAAGGGGGGGAGGGACTTCTGAAGGAGGATACAGGTGATATCATGGATTCCTCGGATGGGAAGTTCAAGTTAGTCCTACAAGGGACAAGGGTCATGACCTGGGAGTAGAAAAAGACCTTCTGGTCTGTGGCCACGTGCCCTCTCCTCTGTTGTCACCATCTGCCTGCAGGTCGGCATGCTCTGGTTCTTCCTGAGAGGGATCTAAGCAGGTACCACTGACCTGAGGTAGCTTCACGTGGAATTCAGGTCCTAAGAAGATCAACAAACAGCACTGAGCCATAGAACAACCCTTTCGGTACCACCTTGTCTTGGTGCCACCAGCTCTTACAGATCTCGGGTTGGAGACCTTGTGTCTGGGGACCCCAGTTTGGGGGTGAGGAGACTGTTGTCCTTGGAGGCATTTATCCTTGAAGATTCTACCTGAACGCCAGCGATAGTTTCCAAAGGCAGACTGTTAAATTTGCGTCACGGGTTTCGGAATAAATACCCTCCCCTCATGCACGATGCAAGGACAAGAAAGGTTTTATTAACTAGCTTAAGCTCGGGTCCACCTTCAGCCTGGTCCACCACCTAAGTGGACCCATCAGAACATGGAGGTTGGACCCCCTCTGTCCCGAGTCCAGTCTTTTATACAGTTTTTAGGTCCTGGTGGCCATTGTGGTGGTCTGGTGTTGACAGGTCATCTTCCGGTTGACTGGTTTCCATCTGGAGGACCTGTCAAGTGAGCTTGGTCGACCTTTCTTGGGTGATAACTTAGGCAAGCTTGTGCCTGATTTCCTGGAGTCAGGAGATCCTTGGACTGAAAACGACCTTTGGCCTAGAAGAGAAACTTAGACCTGCTGGTGATAGTTAGGCCAGGCCATATCACATCCAGACAACTTCCATCGCTCTGCCCACATGGCAGGTCAGAGAGACTCTAACGTTTCCTACCTGCCTTCCTGTACTACACAATGACCTCTGCCTGCTAAATTCTTGTCTCCTCAAACTCCTCTTTCTGCAAAGCTGCATCATATTACCAGTGGGTTAGTGGGTAGGGATGGGCAGCAGATGAAAGGCATCCATTAGCCTCTTTTCCTGCTCTAAGCATGAAGTTAATCTTCTGCAACAATAACATTATTGATTTTTTTTACCTAGTATCATCGTCTCCTGAATCAACAAATGCGTGCTAGCATTGGGAAAATAGTCGGCTATTTGGCTTATTTTAGACTCAGCTCTTAATTTCCACATTTCCACAAATTCCTGTTGTTTCTTCATGTTGCCTTCAAAGGGTTCTTTAGGTCAAGTGGTGGGCGAGCTATTTGGAGTTTGAAGGACTTTGCTTTGATTGTAATGCTTTTGATCAGCTTAGCAAATCCTCAAACCAAACAAAAAGCCCAAACCAGGTAGGGGGGTACCACAAAACAGGAGAAACAGGTTCTGGGGTTAGTGGATTAGTGTCTTTCCTTCAAATTTTGTGAACAACCCAGAAGAATGTGTTGAGTGCCCACTGCTTGCTGGGCATTGAACTAGAGAGAAGATTCCAGAGGGGAATACGCTGGACGTTGTGCCTCCCACATGGAGCACACAAGCACAGACAGGCAGGCAGAGAACAAATGTTGTAGGCTATGAGAAAGGTCACAGAGGAGGCGTGTGAGGTTGGGTGAGGGGGAACAACCTGGGCCCAAGGAGTCAGGAAGGTTTCTCTGGGGTGGCTTTTTCCTGAGATCTGTAGGTGGAAAAAGATGTTGAGTTGAAACTGACAGGGTGGGGAGGCAGGGCATACCCAAGCAAAGGGCACAGTGCATGCAGATATTCACGATGCCCTCCAGGCAGAAACCCATAAAATGTACATCCAGGTTGTCTATGGACAGGCAGATCCAGACCTTAATGGCAGGCAGCTGAGCTCTGCTTCATTGTTCTCTGCAGGCACAAGACGCTGTGGGTCTCCGACCCCATTTAGAACCCCCCCCAAGAGCCTTTCAAGAGGCTCCAGACCTCTGAGCTTGCTGAGTCCCCTCTGTCAGCATTGAACCACACACCCAGGAGTACTCGGTCTACAAGAACCCAGGCACACAGCACAGAGTGGATATTATCCAAACATTCATTCTGAAAAGAGGAACTAGTTTCTTTTATTTTGTCTCAACAGGGAGATGACAGGGCTAGTGGCATATGAGGAGATGATCACCTGAGGGGTGTCTGCTGGGGGGTGTCTATCTGAGGAGTGTCCTAGGATGTGTGCCTCTCTGAGGTCTGCCAGTCTGAGGTAGGTTCACCTGACAAATACCCACCTGAGGCAGGCCCACCTGAGCTATGCCAATATTGAGAAGACTGCATGGAGAAGGAATTCTGTGTGGGGGGAGTAGAGAGCACGAATAGGGGACACTTGGCTTTTCCCCAGAACACTTCCCTGGTCCTTCTTGAGGAACCACTCCTTCCTGTGTGTTCCAGGAGTCTGGGGGAGGGGGGTAAGGGGTAGGGGCATCTCTTTCATGCTTCATGATGCCATGTCTACCCCTCTGTATTTCCCACTGGTCACTGGGGTCCTTGAGAGACTATATTTTGGGGGTTGTTTTTCTTCTATGCTTAGCACCTGATATATATCTACCAAATATTTGAGAAGCACTTATCAAACAAATGCTTTCATGACCCTTATTAATTGATACTCTGCTCTAGTTGCAAATATTTTGGGGATAGCCCACGACACTGAACCACGTGACTTAGAATAAACAACTGGGCTTAAAGGAAGGGCATGGTTTGCACTCTGCATAATAGGGGCTTAATTGTGACATTGAATGGGTGTTGCCCAGCGTGAACACGCTAGTATTTCACGCAGCACAACTTACCTCCAACTGTGCTGCGTAAAGTAATAGCGTGTCAGTACATCCAACTTGCGGATGGATTTTGCAGTGAGACTGCACTTGAGGGCAGCTTCCACACACACACCCCAGAAAGAGTCTTTTCTGAGAGGCAGAGACCTTCCCATCGTGTGCATAAGCACATTCACTTCTGCTGCCCGAGGAAAGAGGGACCGATTCTTTGATTAGCACCAGCTCTTGGTGGACAAGTGGCTTCCTGATTATTTTTAACTCAGGAAACAAAGGCTAAGAGGCCTTCAGCAGAGGCGGCCGAGGTTCCTGTCTGCGCATCTTGCAGGATGAGTCCAGCCGGGGGCAGGAGCATGGCCGCTCGCCAGCGTGGTCTGTGGTGCTTGGATAAACAAACATCAATATTTATCAGAGCTTCTCCAGTGTGCTTCCTGGGCGCCAGGAACAGGGAGCCCTCTCCGTGCTTGGGCATGGTTTTCTCCGTAGGAGATAAATGTTGGAAGCCATTAAGGAGAAAGGATGTTTGTACTGCGCTCCCCAGTTACCTAGGCTCATTTACTGCACTAGGAGGCCTGTTGTTCATTAATAATATACACATACAGACCGAGGGAAGAAATTGCCTTGTTAGTTGACTTTTACGATGCTAATCTAAGCCTCCGTGACTTCGGACATTACCTAGCAACTGTGCTTG
This sequence comes from Uropsilus gracilis, assembly GCA_004024945.1. NCBI lineage: Eukaryota > Metazoa > Chordata > Mammalia > Eulipotyphla > Talpidae > Uropsilus > Uropsilus gracilis. The sequence goes on from PVHY01017963.1 coordinate 29,124, forward strand.
TACCACACACTTTGGAGAATACAGAAAGCCACCCAGGGCAAAGGCTTGATATCCTTCTCTGGGCTTATAATGAGGCCCTTGTTGAAACCCCAGTGGTTCTTGTTGGGAATCTGAAGGTAGGGGACTGAAAGAGACAGAGAGATGGGGATGGCATCAACCTGCCCAGACCTTCCAGAGGAGCCGAAGGGGCCTGCTGTGCTGGCTGGGGAGGGTGCTGCAGTCTCTCCACCCAGCCCAGGTGGGTGCAAAGGTTGATTAGAAACAGCACCATCAGGCTGGGCTGCGGGCTCCGTGAGGAGCAAAGTGCACTGGTCTTAGGAACCCACGTCTCTTTGTTTTTAAGTTGTGTGAGTTCTTTGTGTATTTCTGTTATCAGACCCTTATCACTTGCATGGAGGGCAAAGATTTGTCCCTGCTCGGTTGGGTTTTCTTTTTGTTTTCTCTGTTGTCTCTTTTGCTGTACAGAAGCTTTTTAGTTTGATGTAGTCCCAGCTGTTTATGTTTCTCTTCATTTTTTTTTAACCTGCTATAGTTGTGTCCAGAAATGGATTTCTGAATTGTAACTCATGGAGGGTTTTGCCTAGGTTTTCCTCTATGTGTATTATGGTTTCCAGTCTTATATCCAGATCTTTTATCCATTTTGAGTTGGTTTTTGTACAAGGTGTTAAGTATATTTCTTGGTTCATTTTTTCACATGTCTTGATCCAGCTTTCCCAGCACCATTTATTGAAGAAACTGTCTTTGTTCCAATGGAAGTTTTTCACTCCTTTGTCAAAGATTAGTTGACTATATATTTGTGGTTTTATTTCAGGGCACTCAATTAAAAAATGGGGAGAACTAAAAAGACACTTCTCCAAAGAGGAAATACAAATTACCAACAGGCACATGAAAAAATGCTCAACTAGCAATCACTAGCAATCAGGGAAATGCAAATCAAAAGCACAATGAGATCCCATCTTACACTAGTAAGAATGGCCCACATCCAAAAATTAGGCAACAACTGCCGGCGCGGTTGTGGAGAGAAAGGAACACTCTTACACTGCTGTGGGAATGCAAACTGGTTCAGCCACTATGGAAAGCTGTGTGGAGGACCCTCAAACTAATGAAAATGGAACTACCATTTGACCCAGCAATTGCTCTTCTGGGAATC
>PVHY01017964.1:0-30236 GCA_004024945.1 Uropsilus gracilis
CCTCCTCATGGCAGTTATGGTGGCCAGGATTTCGGTCTGAGGGGTTGCAGGGCCCTGTTCAAGCTTTTTCAACTTGCCCCTGATGTTGGGGTAGCTTTGGGAAAGAAAGTAGGTCATGAGGATGTGTTGGCCATCTGGGGTTTCAGGGTCTAGGTTGGTGAACTGGAGAAGAACCTTTGTAAAGGGGTTGAGGAATTCAGATGGGGGTTTCATACTTTTTTTTTGGATGATTTCTTGGATTTTTTGAAAGTTGATGGCTTGTGGGTGGCCTTTTTCAGACCCATAACAAGGCAAGCTGCGAAAAGGTTGCAGGAATGGGTGCCTGCGGTTGAATTGTAATTCCAATCAGAGTCTTGTTCCGGGACGGCTACGGGGCCGCACGGGTGTTTGGAATCTAGTTGGTGATTTTCATCCGCATGGGCCTGAGCAAGATCCCAGACCCGCCTACATTCTTCAGAAGGAGGGTGTTGGCCAAGAGCATGTAGATGTCATGGTGGGTGAGGCTATGAAGCCTGGAGGACCCACTGGAATTCCCAGATTTAAGTGGTAGGGTCAGTTGTAAAGGAACCCAGTCTTTTTTCTAGCTGGCTGAGATCGGTCATGGAGAAGGAGACATGGACTCGCATGACTCTCTCTGCTCCCACAGCTTTGTGGAGGGGGGCCATAATTTGAGAGGGGGCCTCCTGGGAACAGGAGCGAGTCATGGGAGGGCTAAATGGAACAGGCCAGGAGCGAGTCATGGGAGGGCTAAATGGAACAGGAGGGTGAGAGCAGTCTAGAAGGAGTGGTGGAAGAGGGTGATGGTGAGGAGGACGCAGAGAGCTCGGGAAGGTAAGCAGGAGGGTCTCAGCCAGGTTGAAGGTGGGGTCAGGTGTGGGGGAGGGAGGAGATTTACATGCCAGGAGAACCTGTTGAGAACTACAGGAAGAACACAGATCAGGTCGAGACCAGAGATAACTAAAGGCCTCAATGTGGGGAATCTCCACTTTCTTGAACGCTGGCAATAGTTGTGAAGATCACGAAGGATCTGAGGATCCACTGACCCTTCTGCGGGCCAATGTGTGTGGTTATCTAGAAGATAGAAGGGCCAATCTTGGGTGCAAAATTTGGTCAGTAACTTGGGTTTGATATCAGGAGTGAGCGAGAGTCGGTGGAGATTGTTGAGGAGACACTTCAGGGGGGAGTCGCTGGGGAGAGAAGGAGCCGCCCCCATAGTGGAGAAAAGAATGTGTTGAGGTTGAGGGAAAGAAAGGCTGTGAAAAGAAGAAACCTCCAGACCGGACTGTGGTGAATGAGTGTCTCACTCAGGCATCCCCGAGATACACCAATCGTTCACAAGGCTCGGGAGAGCCGGGACGGAGAAAGTAGATGGATCATCACCCAGACATTTCTCTGTAGAGAAGAACCGGGTAGTCCTCTAATTGGGGTCGTGGAGAACCTAGCGCTAGGTTTTGGTGGAGGAGGAAGCAGAGTGTAATGGAAATGGGAAAGGGAGAAGGTAGAGGATGATAAAGGAAAGGAGAGGGCGTCTATTCTCCCCTGAGCGACTCCAAGAGGGAGAGAGGATCAATGGCAAAATGGGGACTGGAGAAGGCTTTTGGAAGTACGCCAGGCCATGAAGGCCGAGGTGGGTGAGGGCTTCCCCCACACTCGGCGTCAGGGAGCTGCTGGACGATCAAGGTCAGGCTCCCAGCGATAGCCGATAGCCGGGTGGAGGTTTGCAGCCTCTCGGGGAATACTCACCAGGTCGGTGATGGTGGGTGGAGCGTAGGCAGTGTTCAAGAAGGTGGACGAGGGTGGAGAGCGTTGACCAGGCGGGGTGGAGGGGGGGGTCCTCGGTGAGTCGTAACCTTTCCCCGGTTTCGGCACCAAATTAGAAAGACAGGAGCAGTAGGTCAAAGCTAATCACCAGAGAAGTTCCAATTTTATTGAATTTGGAGCTCACTTATATAGAGAGGTGCTGATGGGAGTGTTTTATGCAGATGTGGCTATGGCTGATTGGGTGAGGTGTTGGCACGGGGGTGGGGGGTGGGCAGAAACAGTAGTGAATAACGGAAAAGGAGGCCGGTGGGGGCTATGTTGGACAGCAACCTTATAAAGATGACAGAAAAAGAATGGAACTTTGCAGAGTTCCTGCCTCAGGTTTGGAGGGGCAAAGGGGCACCATCATAGTCATCATAGTCATGAGTCTTTGGGACCTTTGGGACTGAGAATGGTGACTGGGGTAAGATGACTGGCCACTTGTGGCTTTAAGGACTTTTTGTTTTCCCTGTTAATATTCCCTTGTGAATAAAATCCCCTGTTAAACTGCATTTTGAATGGCAACTGCTACGCGAGGATGATTGGACCTGTGGTTTGTTAGTGGCTCCTGCCCCTTTTCCTTCCGATTTCAAGACTACAAGTGTGTATTGTTTGTTTGTTTGTTTGTTTGTTTGTTTTGAGAGTAGGTCTCGCTATTTTTGCTCATGGAACCGCAGGCTCTTGTTGCCTAGGGTACCACAGACTCAAGCAATCCCCAGCCTCAGCTTCCCAGGTAGCTGGGATTACAGGCACGCACCACCACACCCAGCTGTATTTTTTTGGAACTAGGTCTCGCTACGGGCCCCAGGCGGGACTCGAACCGTGATCCCTAGCCCCGGCTGCTTCATAGGCTGAAGCTTACAGGCACGAGCCGCCCTGCCCGGCCTCAAGTGTGTATTGTTTTAGGCAGCTAAGTGTGTGGTCATTTGTTATGTGGCAACGAAGTACTTAATGTAACATCTATTTATGGTCAAGGCCACTCAGTGTAGACCATAACAATGTTTAATTTTGCCTTTCCCATCTGAACTTAAGCTTCCTGAAAACAAGGAACCAGTCACATATGACTTGTGGTGTCCTCTTGTAATACCTGCAGGATAAGGACATGGTAGGGATCAATCAAGTGAGGGGGAAATTAATAATGCTTGGCAAATAACCATTTTTTTGTTTTACATTAATTTATTTTCTTACTTTGTTGTTTATTTTTGTACAATATTTGATTTTCCCCCTCAGATGTAGTCCCTGTAGTTCTCCCACTACCATTGCACCTGTGACCGACCCATCACTGTAGCCCCTTGTGTTCTTCCCTTCTGTTTTGACTCCCCTCTTTCCCTCCCCCACTATATGCCTCAGGTCTATTGTCAGTTTTATCTTTTTTCCTGATCCTTTGTTTAGTTCCCTTGTATTCCACCTGTATATGAGGTCATCAATATTTCTCTTTTTCCCTTTGACATTATATTTAGCACAATCACTTCCAAGTTACTGTAAATGGCATGAGTTTGTCTTTTTTGATTACTGAGTACTATTCCATTGTGTATGCATTCCAGCTCTTCTTGATCCATTCATCTGTTTGGGGGCATTTAGATTGTTTTCATATCTTAGTTGCATGTACCTAAATGTTAATGATACTAATAAATATAATGTTGTCCCATTCCTTCATTTTGCTAATAAAGAAAAAGCTCCCTCTACTACTGCTCTCTGAAAGAACTAGATCCAGCAAGTTACCATAATTTTTCAGTGGTTACACAGCAGATCCATGACCAGTACTCAACCCTAAGAAGAAAATTAAATGGTTTAAATGAGGCAATAAGGCATCCCATTGACACAGGGTAGTGACGCAGTTAAAAATTGTGTTGGTGCCAAAATACCGTGGTGAGTGGAGTCTGAGAGAAAGACTCTGCATGAGAGAAAATGGGAAGTGGGAAGAGAGGGCATATAAAAAGGGAGGAGTGAAGAGAGAGAGAGTAAAAAGGGAAAGGAAGGGAAGAGAGAAGAGAATGGCGGACAGAGAGAATGGAAGAGTGAGCTGGTGGTGGCAAGGAGCCACAGGGTGGGAGAGTGGCTGGCAGAGACATAGCTGGTGTGAAGTTGGATGCCAGAATGGCAGGCGTGGGGTGACCAGGGGCTGCTGAGGGCAGGCCTGATGAATGTGGCCAGATGCCACTGAAGGTGGGCCTGGTAAAGGAAATGCCTGGAACCTCAGCAAGGTGGCATATTTGGAAAGCTGATTTTTGCATCAGCATCTGTTGGAAAAGTTTAAAGAGCTTTGGAGAAGCAGAGCAGCTTGGAACGCTGGGAGAGAGAAGAAGCAAAGAGAAGACTGGAGAAAGACTGGACTTTGCAGTGCCTGCAAGGGGCACCATCTTGGACATATGTTTGGGACTTTTGGACTAAATGGGATAAGATAACTGGTGACTTGTGGCATTAAGGACTTTTCATTTTCCCAGTTAATTTCCTTATTAATAAAATCCTGTTGTTTAAATTGCTCTGTGATTTTGGCAACTGCTGTATGCATGGGTGATGTGGACCTGTGACTTATTGGTTAGAAGCTTCTGCCCCCTTTGACCCAATTTCACCAATACTATAGATTTCATGGGTTGAAGAAAAGAAAAAAACAACAAGAAATTAAGTCCTTGCCCTAATTCTGACTATTTCCTTTTCACTAGTTTCCTACACTTCTCCCATGAACACCATATGAAAAACTAACTTTTTTGGTAAATTGAACAACTGATTTGCAAGAGTGGATAAACCTAGAGATTAGTGGAGTTTTTGTCAAGATTCCTTTAGTTGCAAGTGACAGAAACACAAACTTCAGCAAAATAGAGGATGTATTGGTTCACAGAGCTACGGTTGTCACTGGATATTCTAATTATCTATAGCTGTATAACAAACCACTATAAAACTTAGTGGCATAAAACTATCATTTTATTATATATATAAATTCAATGGTTCAGGAATTCAGATAGGATAAATAGGAATGACTAGTCTCTGTGCCCTGATGTCTGGGGCCTCAGTTGGGAAGAGTCAGAGGCTAAGAGTGACAATGAATCGGGTCACCAGGAGGCACCTCATTTCTGGCAGTTATGACTGGCTACCTGCTGGGTCCTCAGCTGGGGCTTCCTGATCTACCCCCTCATGGCTTCTTCATGTGTCTACTTAACTACTTCAAGCACAGTGGCTGCACACCAAAAACAACAGACTTCCAATAGAATGAAGCATCAAGTCATGACACATGACTTGAAAGTCACATAGCATCACTTCCACCATACTTCTTTGGTTCAAATATTCAAAGGTCTACCTAGATGAAAAGGGAGGGGACACATAAACTATGCCACATGGTGGGAGGACTGTTGATGTTCCTTCTAATTAGACTATGTGGGATGGCATATATCACAGTGACCATCTCTGAAAAATATAATCAGTCACATCGGGATAGCTCATAGATTTAATCTAAGAACTTAGGGTCTGACAGAGACAAGTCAGTGGCTCCCTACCATTCATTTTTGCTCAACTCCACTTCTCTATTAGTAAAAAAAAACACCTACTCCGTGTCTTTGTGTCATTTCCCAGGGAAGGAATTTGGCCTTTCCTTGAGTCATGTGTCCACCATATGGACTAGCTGAAGTTGTCTGGACAGTGAAGAACTGGTTGTCCAAACCTGAATCACATGCCTAAGAGAGAGTTTGGTGGGTAGACTATACAGGATAACTGTATAATTTACGGTTTAACCTAGGTGAGCATTTATGTCAGCTCAGTAATTATGTTAGTTCTCTAGCAGTGGTGTGTCATTGTAGTGTTTCAAAATCCTTTACCTGGTCATCTTCACATCATTCCCTGTCTTCTACTTGCACATACTGCCTCTCTGGAATTCACTGGGGTACCCATCAGAAAAAAAAAAAGCTCCCTGGCTTTTAACAACCAAACTGGTTGACTTCTTTTGTCATCTCTAACCATACCTGCCTGTCGACTTTCAAAGGGCCAAATAGCACTTTTCGGTATCCTTGCAGTTGCAACTCTAGGCCATGTCTTGTCATTTTCTCCAGCCTCTCCCTACCCCACTTTTTTTTCTCCTTTAAAGTCAAGTTCAATTCTCCAGGACTCCTTTTTCCTAGAAGTAAACTCCTAACACCAACATTTCAGAAATAGTAGGTTGTGAGATCTCATAGCAAAGGACCTATTAGTTTTCTAAGTTATTAGCAATATCTGCTGGAAAAGGGTATAAAATATGAGTCTTCTGCTTCAGTTCTCATTTAGCTTTAATCTGTAACATGTTTGTTTAGCAAGTACAGGAAACTCAAAAGTGGTTGAAAGAATAAGGAATTTTTTTTTTTTTTGAGACTAGGTCTTGCTATTTTTGCCTGTGGAACTGCAGGCTCACGTTGCCCGTGGTCCCACGGACTCAAGCAATCCCCAGCCTCAACTTCCCATGTAGCTGGGATTACAGGCACATACCACCAAGCCCAGCTATATTTTTTGGAACTAGGGCTTGCTACATGCCCCTGGTGGGACTCGAACTGCGATCCCTGGCCCCGGCCATGGCTTCCTAGGCTGCTGCCTACAGGCATGCGCCACCATGCCCGGCAAGGAATTTTTTTTATTCTCACACAGATGTGAGACTAAAGGTGGGGAGTTCTATGCTGGTTGATTCAGTAGGTATTCACTATCATAAAGGATTCATATTCCCTCTATTTCTCTCCTCTACTCTATTTAGTTTATCTTCTGAGTGGTTTGACAAGTTGGCTGCTGAACTCTAGGCATTGCTAACATATGGAGAAGCAGGAAATAGGAAATTTCCTCTACTGTCTATTTGTCAAAGAGAAGAAGCCTTCTAGAAGCCTTTCATCAGCTTTCTCTCATGTCTTAGGGACTGAAAATCTGCAGGCCAATCCCCTACACCAATCTTTGGCAAAGGAACTAGAATTACAAGCTTGACCCAAACCAATTCAAGACTTACTCCTGAGGCTGAGTCTTCAGTTCCCTACTGGTATAGCTGCCAGTGAACTGAGACTCTACCAAGAGAGGACCAGAGAGATATACAGGGGACAATAATTTGGATAAGTAGCAGTTGTATCTGATGCACCTGTTTCTTCAACATGACTTCTATAAATATAAACTAAACATGTTGATACCTATGTCATCTAATTGTGGAGAGACTCCTATAAAGTACGTTTTGTAGTACATGCACACATCCTTGGGTTAAAAAAAGGTACATGGATGAATTGAAGACATGCAGGTGAAAAATACAGTCATGAAAGGATTAGCTTTCTCATATATGAGATTCCAGGAATAGTCAAATTCATATAGACAAAAACTAGAATTGTAGTTACCAAGGGTGGGAGAGGAAGAAATTGAGTGATAATTTTTTTTTTTAGACTAGGTCTCGCTATTTTTGCCTGTGGAACTGCAGGTACTACTGACTCAAGCGATCCCTAGCCTCAGCTTCTCAGGGAGCTGGGATTTCAGGTGCATGCCACCACGCCCAGCTATTTTTTGGGACTAGGTCTCACTGTGTTGCCCCGAGCAGGACTCGAACCACAATCTCTAGCCCCAGCCGCTTCATAGGCTGAAGCTTACAGGCACGAGCCACCGTGCCTGGCTGGAGTGGTAATATTTAATGGGTTTCAGTTGGGGAAGTGTGGTACAACTGAAGCCATGACCCCAACATGGGCAGTGTTATTTGTTCATAAAATTTAGGCATTGCCATTATCTGTGTCTGGAAAACACAAAGGTTAAGAATGAGTCGGGCACAGTGGTGTGTGCCTGTAAGCTTCAGCCTATGAAGCGGCTGGGACTAGGGATCGCAGTTCAAGTTCTGCCTGGGGCAACACAGCGAGACCAAGTCCCCAAGAAATAGCTGGGTATGGTGGCACATGCCTGTAATCCCAGCTACCTGGGAAGCTGAGGCTGGAGATCGCTTGAGTCTGTGGTACCAGGAGCAACGTGACCTAGTCTAAAAAAAAAAAAAAAGAACTGCTGAACCGGGATAAGGGTACTTTCTTCTTTTACTTTGTTGCAAATCTTGAGCAGCTCTGCCCAATAGGTAAAATTAGAAGGAAGGGTGGGGGCTTTTACTATTTCAAGGCCTGGGCTGGGAAGCGAAAACGAATCATCAGGAGGGTATATGAGGGGAAATTGGAGCCTCTGGTTTTCAAGAGGGGAGGGGGAGCAAGAAAAAGGAGATAAAAGGAGGAGCCAACAGAGAGGGGAGGAGATAGGAGAATGTCAGGCTGGTGAAGAGGCACTGGAGTAGCCAGGGTGTGATGAAGCCACCTCCCCTGTAAGAGTGAGCTGGTGGTGGCAAGTAGCCATGCTGGGAGAGAGGCCAGCAGAAGAGTAGCTGGTGTGGAATAGGATGCCAGAATGGCAGGCTGGCTGTGACCAGGGGCTGCTGAGGGCAGGCCTAGTGAGTGTGGCTAGATGCTGAAGGCGGTCCTGGTAAAGGAAGAAAGTTTGAAGAACTTTGAAGAAGCTACGCAGCTTGGGATGCTGGAGAGAGAAGCAGAAAAAAAAAAAAGATGGAAAAGAAAGACTGAACTTTGCAGAGTGCCTGCCTCAGTTTTGGAGGGGCAAAGGGGCACCCTCTTGGACATGTATCTTTGGGAACTGTGGGACTGAAAATGGTGACTTGGGTAAGATAACTGGGTACTTGGGGCATTAAGGACTTGTTGTTTGACTTTGTTTTCCTGGTTAATTTCCCTGTTTAAATTGCATTTGACTGTGCACCCGTGGTAAGAATTGAAAGAATCTGGGCAGTAAAAGTTGAATTTCCAAAGTATGACTTTTCTTTGGGTTGTTGGTTGGAGGTTTCTGTCCCGTTTGCATCCGATTTCACAACTATGCCAGGCTGGGCAAGTTCATGTCAGTTCAGGCAAATGAATTCTTGGAGACCTTATAATGCCCAAGTTTACCTTTATTCTGAGACAGGAGACCATACACAGACTCAGATGGACAGAGAGGCTAGAACTCTGAGAGAGAATGAAGAGCTCCCCACCCCCAACCCTCTTTACAGTGTTAAGTGCCCTAGCTGCACAATAAAAACATTGTTGCAAATGCAAAGGCCCATTTGTTGTTGGCCAACATCTCAAGGTTATGGCCCTCCTTTGTGTGGAAGGTGGAAAACAGCCTGATTTTAAGTTTTTCCTTACAGGAAGATGAAAAAGTTCTGGAGTGGATGTTGGTGATGGTCACACAACTTAAATGTACTTAAGGTCACAGAATTATACTACACAATGGGAAGATGGAAAACCCAACAGTAGGTATATTTTATCATAATAAACAATTTTTAAATAAAACAGGCTCTTTAAGATATAGAGCATACCTGGGAAGCTGAGGCTGGGGATCACTTGAGTCTGTGGTACCCCAGGTAAAGTGAGCCTGCAGTTTCATGGGCAAAAATAGCGAGACCTAGCCTAAAAAAAAAAAAAAAAAAAAAAAATACAGAGCAAACAAATCAAATCATGCTAAACTTGAAAAATGTATACCATGCCATGAATTAATAGTTCACTATAATATCTACAATGTTGAACTTTTGAGTATTTTAACTTGTGGGTGACAACCATATTCTAGTCACAGTTATCACCTCTTTCGAAGTCAGATGCTTTTCCCCACTAAGATACTCCATCCCCCAAACTTCCCTGCAAGAGCATCAACTGTGATACATACTTACTTTCCCCTTGAAAGATAGCCAAGTCTTACTTTATGTCCTAGTCTTCTTTCAGTATAGCTGATTCTCCCCCATACATGCCAAGAACCTTTGGGACAAAGAGGCAGAGAGGACAACTCAAAGCCAGAGGAGAAGCACAAGTGCAAAGCACCAGTGGGTGTTAGCAGTTCTCAGAAAGTCTATTTACTGTCAACACATAGGTACTAATATCTACTGATCCCTCAGATGTTTACAAATGAGCCAAACTGTGGAACTACACAGAGAAGTGGAAGCTATGTACCCACTGCAGCACTCTTTCATGAAGCCAAGTCATTCTACCTAAAACTACCCAGCCACACCCAAGTCCTGTGCTCAGAGCTAAGAAATTCTATTACATAAACTTGCAATCATAGGTCGTCTGTTTATATTTAACCAACTCACTCTAGACAGCCCTTTTCAAAACACTGCAAAAATCATAGCATAGAAAGATCTTCAACAGCACCAAACACTCCCTTAGTTGTGGAGCTTAATCACACTATCAGAAAGTTTCTCATTACATGTTACATTCTGTAGTTAAAAGATTCTAGGAAAACTGCCTTCATCAAGTTTTGAATGATGCGTGCCCTCCGATGCACAAATATTGAGTGTTAGCTTTCTGTCCTCTGCATTTAGCTCCTGAAATCTGGCAAGTGCCCCAGGCTCCCTTCAGGAATAATTTTCCTTTGTTCAGTTACCTTGCAAAACAAGCTGCTGGTTATTAGGAAAGTAAATTCACATCCATTCAGCCAGCTTTGACTGAGGACCTACATGCCAGGTGCTGGGCGAGGGATGGGGACACAAAGAGAAATCATCAGCCCCTGCCCTGGAGGAGTTCTCAGATCTGGGAGAGGCACACATGAAAATAAACTATTCCCGAACAGTGTGACTACTTTTGTACCAGCTGCTCTGGGAGTGTTGATGAGAGGTATGTAATCAGCCTAAGCCAAGCAGGTTCACCGTCAATTTGGGGAAATGGAAGAAGATTCTCAGAGCCTTTATTTTATATCCATTGTGCCTTTATTTTGAGACAGAGGACACCAGACATAGGCAGGCAGGAAGAAAGACTTCTATCTCTGAAAGAGGCCAAACAGCAAATGCTTACTTCCTAGCCCCCTTTACATTGTTACGTGCCCTTAGCCACACAGGAGATAGATACACTGTTGTAAATGCAAGGCCTATCTATTGTTTGCTCCAGGTTATAGGTTATCCAGTGTGGAAGGCAAAAACAAGCCTGATTTTAACCTTTCCTTACTAGCAATGTTTAACTTGGTCTGGGGATTTTCCTGGGGAATTAGGGATGACTTCACTAAAAGGTGTCATTTGTGTGGGGTTTTGAAGGTTAGAGAAAGCTTTTTTAAAAGGATAAAGCAGGGGAAAGACTTCCAGGCAGCAGAAACTATGTATGCAAAGACAGGTCAAGAAGGACAGTTTCAGAAACAGACACAGTTTCAGAAACAGGTGACAAGATGGCAGAGGTCTGAAGATGAAGCAGGATGAGTAAGATGTGAAGGCAGCTTAATTTTAGCTGTAACCCCTCCATCATTCTGGGGACAGGATGGAGCAAGAACAAACCGAAGCTCAAGCTCTACTGCTCTTGAGTAAGCAACATTATCTTTCTACATATTTCTACATAAAGACCATTCATTAAGTCTTTGGGTGAAACACCTTGACCATGTTCTAGGTCTTTGGCAAGGTTATCATCTAACATGAACTGTATTTTCAAGTAATTGGGATCTTTAATATTTGAAAAGGCTTTTGTATAGGCACCTGGCTCTTCAGCCCATGGGATGATCTGAAATGCTATTCTTGCAGATTGGAACTTGAAAGAGGCTCACATTTGATAGAGGATGAACCAGGGCTCAGTGAGGTGAGGGACCCATCCAACCTCATCATAGTTGGATGAACCAGGTCAGCACCCAGCCTTCCCTACTATCCTTAATTAGCTTTCCTCTTTCCTTTCATAGCCTGAAGGTACCCTGGCTGGTGCTTTTCATTCAGGAGACACATGATAATTCTGGTTATTCCAGAACAGAACAAATTCAGCATATGGCTTAGTTGAATTTTCTGGAAATTTCCAGAACCAAGTTTTACTGAATAAGGTTTTATTAAACATGAGTAAAATGACCTGAAACTGAAGAAATTCTAAGAAATGTTGGTTTAACACGAGTTTCACAAATGAGTTCATAAATGAGTTCTTAAAATCACCTTTCTGCTTGCCAACAATTTTACAAGACTGTAAAATGTAGTTCTTAACACTCTGTCCCTGATAATGTAAGTTGTAGGCAACTTAAACTGGGACAAGGTTACATTTTCATTTTTCATGAACTATATTCCTAGAATTTGATTCTTTTTAGACCTGGTCTTTTATCTTTCTGGTGCTAGAATTAGTTTACCTATTTGCTCTCTCATCTCACCCCGCTGCTTGTTTTTCTGTCAGACACACCTGGCTACCTGCCCAGGTTCCTGGAGACCTGCGCCCTCTTGTGGCTGCAACCTGGAGTGAGGTACTATCTCCACTTGGCCAAAAAAACACGCATCTTCATTTTCAAGTTCACTGCCTAAATGTACCCTGAAAGCATTGAGCTACCCTCAAAACTTCTGTCATCAGACCCACACAATTTAAGAGCCAAAACATGATCCAATGAATCCTTATTGTTGGACTTTTTTTTTTTTAAAGAATACGATCTGAGGATCAAAGAGATTTGGATCATGTAGCTGAGGATACCCTAAAGAACCTCCACCCTTATTAGAAGATAAGAGAGAGGAAGGACTAGTCACTGAAATTTAGAAAGACACAATGAGGTACTGTGACCCCCTGCACACTGATGACCTGAGGGGATTAGGCTAAATGCTGGCCTTTCATCAGACTTAAATTCCCGCTTCTAAGCTTCAACCTGGAGTAACCCACCCCTTGGGCCAATTTTTTCACCTGTGATTTGAGGAAATTGGATTGAATGCTTCTGATGCTTTCTTTTAGCAGCAGTGGTTTACGATCATCTGTTTCCTGTTGGCATACATAGATCTGATAGCTTTCAGACTGAAAGCTATTGGAGGGCAGAATCTGTATTTTTTCTTCATATCACTGAAGCTTAAGCCTAATATCTTTGACATATAAGATGCTTAAAAATATTTATGACCCCTAACTAACATATTCAAGGTCTGTTGCATGCCAGCTGTTTTACACATGATCTGACACATGGCTCATGACCACCATGCCACACCTGAGGTTGTAAGCACAAGGGTGCTGTAACCAGATTGCCTGGGACTGAATGCTGGTTCTTTGTTCCCTACCTGCGCAACCCTGGACCAGCGACATACTCTCCATGCCCCTCTTTCTTCATCTGTAAAATGCGGCTCATTGCCCCCACATATTGTAAACACTTGGTCTTTTTAGGTGGTCATTCTTATATTGATTTTATGGATGAGGAAATTAAAGCTAAGATTAAATAACTTTTGCAAACCTGCTTGACCAGTAAATGACACACCTCAGTTTATAGGTAAGATACAAAGTTCAGACTTAATTCAGCTACACATCTTCTTCCCGTATTGTTGGGTGACTGACCCAAAACACATGATTGCAATTCTTTATTGCACTAAAGGAAATGCTAATAGTTAGAATTTTACTCTTATAAAAGGAAGATAGTAGAACTCCAATCTGCCTCCTCTTTACTCCCCAGGACCAACTGGGAGAGAATATTAAAAAAAAAGAAAGAAAAAGAAACAAAGATCAGTGTCCTCTTTAGCACAGAGGTGTGTGCAGGTTTCTTCTGAGGGAGGACTTTTTGAGCACTGACTTTGTGGCAGCATAGGGCCACATGTCACAGGGTTTGGAGAGATCCCTGGCCTTTAAAATCTGACAGTCAAGTTGAGGGAACAAACATTTGCAAAGTCTAGATTACACTGTTATAATTGTAAAAATGAGTTTAAACCCCCCTCAAGACTGAGACATAAAGTGTTAACCACCAGGCCTAAAAGTTTGCTTGAGATACAGGCATATCAAGGTCAAAGGAGACTCAACTAGGTCTTTGTAGAACTTTTCCTAATTTTGCTAACTCAGGCCAGGCTGTGTGTGTGGGAAAGCTAAAAGCAAGATAACAAACGGACACAGCTGCTTACCCTTCCCTTAATTGGGAGAAAAACAGTTGTGCCAAAAAAGAACTTAACCAAGGTGAAAAGGCCTAGTCCCATGGAGATATTTCTAAAAGATGTCTAGAGTGTCACAAATTGTATTTTATGCCAATTTTGTACCGTATCACACAGGAAACTGCCTCTATATGGAAATGTATTTTGAGCTTTTGCAAAACCTATAAATTACCTGCATCAACAAAGTTTGAGGCCTTGGGTCCAACTTCGCTTCTGAGACCCAAGTGCCCTCAGCTGAGTCTTTTAATAAAACTTTGCTATTTGCCTATTTCTCTGAGAGTCTGTGTTTGCAGCGGCCTAACAATAATTACTCTATCTTTTAGCCAGTTGAAACGAATTATTTGGGATAAGTGAGTTCAGAAAGGGAGTGCACCAACAGTTTCTGGGGAGGGTCCCTGGAAGAGGAACTCTTTCTTGAATCTTAAAGCATGAATATTTTCTTTATTTTTTCTGATTCCTTTCCTGCTTCTCATCTCCTGCTTCTCATTGGTCAGTCACCCTTAGAGATTCTCCCATGAATACCTTATTTTCCAGTCCAGTTTCCCAAACCAGTTCCTCATTATGTCATGCCTGGAGGTGCTCAAATGGCCCATGACCTGCTTCTGTTTTCTAAATCAATGTTATCTACCTTTTTCAGTTAGCTTTCTTGTCATGCCATGCATTCCAAAGACTCTTTCATGCCAACTTCCCTTCGACTAATATTTATTGAGCATGTACATTGTACCAGGTTTGTTCTATGCACTGGGGATTCGGTATTGAACAGGACAGGCAAAGATGATCCCTGCTCCCTGAAACTTAGTAGTGTTTTAAAATTCTAATTGAGACATACTGCTTTTTAAAAATTTTTATTTTCCTTTACTTCCAGTTGAACTTACTTCTGTGCAAGCGCCTCTTCTTGTTTAGGAACAGTCTGCTCTTTTTTAGTTGGATCATCTCAACATGCAAGATGTGCTCAGGTAAGGGTTAATGAGCTCTGTTGAGTTCAGGAGTCATCTTAGGACCTTTGTTCATCTGGATGTGCTCCCTGACCAGAGAATCTACATTTGAACCCTTACGTTTGGCTTATTCTCTGCATTTTGAAGCATGGGCTGCAAAAAATTCAGTACTCTCAACCCCGTTGCTTGGCCTGGCATACCTACCACCTCCACTATTATAACAGAAGAACAGCACACACCAGTCCTGTAGAGTGACATCCTTCATATACTTGGGGCTTCTTGGGTATGCATACCCCTGGTGGCCGGGGGGTTTCATGAATGTTCTTAAAATGAACATGAAGATTTGAACCTATTGATTTGGATGACTTTATAGGGTTTTCTGGTCAACTGAGTAGCAAACCATTTTTAGAGATCACTAAGGCTGCTTATGGGAGAAGGATAAGACATTGATTTAAGGGTTAGAATTCAGGTTTTCCTTAGCAACTTTATTCTCCCCTTTCCTGAACATCCCACTACTTTCCAGCAGGACTCCAGCTGGGCTTGCTATCCCCTACACAGTCAAATGAATTTCTAACTCAAATTTTCTTTATGCTGCTTCTTCTTGGACCGAACAACCTAAATCCTTCAGGGCCTCTAGATCTAGCTCCACATCCTCCCCACCAGCTCCGAACTTCTCTCAGTGTAGCATTGCACATGCTCCTTTAATCATTCACTTACTCTCCCCCCCCATACACACCCGATATTGTAACCTCTGAAGGCCTATAATCCTGGTCTGTATTTTTCTACCCTGAATTTCCCTAGCACCGCACACAGTATTGTACAAAATAAAGTTCTCCCCATCTCCTTTTAAGAATAACTCAAATCTGGAAAGCACTTTAAAAATGTGCTTTCATACACCTTACCTTCCACAATATCAATTATCATTAAATATTTAATGGACACATAAGTCAAAAGAGGAAGGCATTCCAGGTGAAAGAACACCAGCAAAGGAGCAAAGATAGAGTGATGGTGACATAAGCAGAAGGCAGTGGGAACATAGCCTGGTTGCAAACAGGAGTGAACTCAACAGAAAACTTGGGAAATGGAGAATGAGGGGAGCAAAGAAACACAGCGACAAATCCTACCTCCCAAACATGGTGAAGAGTTAGCTAGCCTTTTTAGAGATATTTTTCCCTTTGCAAAGCTATGTGTTCGTAAAATTGTGTGTCCTACTTTTTTTCACTTAACATTCTGAGCACTGTTCCCTGATGCGGGCTAATCTTCGTAAAGACTATTTGTGGTGTGAATGCATAATATTCCAGAGTGGTAGGGACTGTTTCTCTACCGTCAGACACGTGGTTTCCTAGTTTACCCTATGGAGAAGCGCTGCAACAAATTTCCTGTGAGATAAACTTTGGAGAGACATTGGGATGCTCTACTAGGCCTCACTGACCCCAAAGCATCTCTAAATTTTGTGCTAGCTGAACCAATATGGTTGATCTCTGGTGGCTTAAGCCAGGTGGAGTCGCACATTTTGCAACCCAGTTTGCAACCCAGATTATCCTACTTTAATTTAAGGACTTGGAGGGCAGGACCACACTTGTCTCACTCATAGCTGCAACCCTACTGAATTGAATCCTCATCCCAAGACATTGTGGCCTGCAGAGTAGGAGCTTAATAAATACGTACAGAAAAAAGAATGTGAACTCTTGCATGAACTATCCATTCATATCCTGACCAGCTATCTAAAAGGATCTCAGTGTTTTTATCTATTTGTTTGACCTTATCAAGATAAATGTTGCCTCTTTACCACATTTACCACTAATTATTCCTCATCCTTTTGACCTCTAGTTTTTTATTTAGAAATGTTACTTTAGGTGAATTATTTTTTTATGACCTTTATTCTTATTTTAAGTTTTTATTGACACAATTGACACATGTCATTATCACCCTTAATGCTAAAATTCTAAATGGCTCGATCCCCTCAGAGTTGCTAATCAAATCTATTCTCTTCCCATAAAGTTGTACATGTCTTGTCATGTCTTTACCTAATGCTTAAGGTTAGAGTGTAATGCTTAAGGTTAGAGTGCCTTTTTAAAAAATTTTAACCAACCTTTGAAATATCTTTCCCCCATAAGTTGCAATGGTTCTTTTATCCTTTTTTAATGCTTATATAAAAATGGGTCTATTTCTGCCTAGCTAGTCTGTTAAATTGATGCATGAGCTATGTCATGTTTTACTATCTGCCAAGGCTAATCCTCTTCCCAATTAACCTCTGTCTTCAAATTTTCTCTGCCATCTCCCCTGTTTGTTCTTTCAGGTGAATTTTTAAATAATCATATTCAATTCCAAAAGAACTCTATTGAGATCTTCATTGTAATTACATGAAGCCTAAAAATAAATTAAGGAAGAACTGACAGCTTTACATTTTAACTTTGCCATCTGGGAAAATTTTTCATTAAGTTTTTCCATGTTTTCTAATAAAATTTGGTCATTTTCCTACATAGGTCATTGACATTTCAAGAAAGGTTATTCTTAGGTATTTAAGTTATTGCATGTTGCTTTCTAATTAGGCTAATACCTGTGTATTCAGGGAAAGGATTTCCTGACTTGACAAGACCCGTTCATCCACTCCACTTTAATTGTCAACATTTTCTTTGGCTTCTTAGCTGTCTCCCTGCAAGTACAACCCACAGGTCTGAGTTCTGCCCTCTGAAGCTAGATGGAGCAAAACTGTTCTTCCTACAGCACAGCTTTTCACCTTTGGAGCCCACTATCCTGTTTCTCATCAGCCTTCTTCTCTTCTGGTTTAACAATCCTAATTGATAGGATTAGATTAGTTATTTGGTACAGGTTCAAGTGATAGTGACAAGGGAACTGGATCTGGGGGAGCAGCAACTACTGGCTTTGTTTAAATCAGGCTTAAAGAGCCGGGCTCACTCCCATGCTCTAAATATGGAAAGAGGTAAGTCTGAGAGTTTTCAAAATAAGAAACAATTAGGACATGATGAGAAACTGGACTTTGGGGATAAAGGAATAGAAGAATCAAAGATGGCTTTGCATTTTCTAGCCTCACTGAAGAAAGTATGGTCCTACTTAAAGCATGAAGGGTTGGAGAGAGGAGAAGTTTCAAAAGAAGTCAGTTTTGTTACAGTTGACCCTGGGATAACAACATATCTAAAAAGATATAGATCAGTTGCAAGATAATAGTCCAGTTGTGAGAGAATAGGAAAAGAAAAAGTATGTGTTTTATATCTGTATATGTATCTATATCCCAGCTTCTGGCAAAGAGCTCCTAAGTCCCCTGTAATTTTCAAAGTCAAAAGAGCAGTAGGAGCAGCTTTTGTTCTAATGAGGTGACTCTTGGTGGACTCCTGGATGGGGTCCCCAGAAGGACCAAGCCATGATTAGACACTAGGAGTTTTCAGCCTCACCACCCCTGCCCGCCATGCTCCAGAGAAGGGAGTGGAGCTGGAATTGGATTTAATGATCAGTTATGCCTATATGATGAAGCCACCATAAAATCCCAATAGTACAGGGTTCAGAGAGCTTCCAGGTGGGGGGACACATCCATATCCCAATGCCAGGGACATGAGTATTAACACTTTGGACTCTCCCAGATTGTGGTGTTAATCTGGATTTTCATCTGTATCCTTTATTATAAACTGGCAAATCTGTTTCACTGAGTACTGTGAGTTGCTCTAGCAAATTAATAGAACCTCAGGAGGGTATCATTAGAACCTCTGGTTTATAGCCAAGTCAGAGAGTGAAGTTGTAACCTGGGGATCTAATACTTGTAATTGGCAGCTGAAGTTGGAGAGGTGGGTAGTCTCTGTAGGATACTCAGCTGGTGTGGCAGAACTTCTTAGTGTGGGGGAAACTCCCACACTTTTGGAGACCAGAAGCACCAGAAGTTTTCTGAGTAGTAAAGAAACACAGACAGAAAATGGAATTTTCCCTAAATACCTGTGTTTTTCCAATTTTTTCCTACAATGTTTTACATAGCAGGCAAGTTCAGACACAAACACATATAAATAGACAAGATTGGGCGCGTTCAGGGTGGTACGGCCGTAAACACAAACACATATAAACAGAAAACAAAAGGGTCTCAAACTCCTGCTGACACATGTAAATTTGGGTCCAGAATGCCAGTGAGAGCCTGATAGGTTTTTATGTTAATTAGCACCAAATTGATTAAGTCATGAGGCCTTGATGGCTTTCTTTTCCTCATCAGCCTGAGGTCCTGCAGTATAAGACTTGCCATCCAACACCCTGTCAGGAAATTAATTATCCTGCCTCCATCTACCCCTAATCCCATGTCTTGGGCCTGGAGGAGGGATTCCAGCAGGAAGGCCACACACTTTTTAGTTCAAAGCAGGTCTCACTGCCAACCTACACAGCAATGTGGAATTCTTTTACTCATCCCTGAAAAACATCTCCTTTATCCTCACCCTGACTAAGGATTTTCCTTGGAGAAAAGGGGGCTAGAAAATATTTAGCTCTCTGACTTTGAGTTTCAAGGCCATGGAATGTAGAACTGGGACAGGGAAGATAGAAAACAATTTTTCCTTGCAAAGTTGGAGTCCTAAATCGAAGCGTGGAAAACAGGCCAAGGGCCCTAGGCTAACATCTGCTGTTGGGTCAGAGCCTGAACAAGCTCAGGCCCAAGCTCCACCACGCTTGGCTCTGTGCACTAAGCAAGCCCAGGGGATTGTAAGAGGCAGCACAAAACCCAGCAACACAATCAAACCGCTTAATAGAGGGAAAGCCGCTTTTCTACCCCAAGGGGCATTATTCTTCTCTTACCCTCTTCTGTCAAATTAACTTGCTTTAAGTCCTATCATGTCAGAGTATCTTTCCAGAGTAAATCTCGAACATTTCATATAAATGGTTCTTTTAAATAGAGATGAAAATGAGCCAATCAAGTTTTCGTTGTAAAAATTCAAGTTCCATTACACCACTTGTAATACCGTGTCCCTGACACTCAGCTTTCCGCTGGGAGGGGAAGGAGGAGAAGTGGACAAACAGGGGCGATTGTCTGGGAGGCCAGGAGTTCTCTTACAAGCTGCTTTTCCCACACTGGGGCTGATGTTTCAGCTTTATAGGAGGCTGCTGCTAATGGCTGCATGTCCGGGCAGCGCTGTATACCCATCTCAAAGAAACAGGCCTTCATGGCAACGGCTCCAGGGAAGCAGACTTAATCTTCCCACCACAAAATAGTCAGTACAGAGAGTTGGCTTACAAATGACATTAACACAGGCAATAAACAGGCTGCTGAAGTCAGGAGCAGCTTACTTACCTCACCCTTTCTCAGGCCTTCGTCTGCATTCTCCATGTCTAACAGAAAAGGTTGCCAATATGTAAACTATCTTTGTTGACTAATTTCTCTGCCCTCGTTTTCTATGGTAAATCCTTTCAGTGGTGGTACAGTAAACACTGGGACATATACATCAAAAGCATGTTTTTGTCCAAAGAATCTTACAGAGCTCTGGTTCTATCTTTCGTTATCTTCAGCTTAAATCTCTGCTTATCCCACCAAGTCCTTGAAGGCCAGTTCCAGAGCCTCCCTTTCCTGTATGGCAGCACATTCACACCTGTCTTATTCCAGCCTTGCAAGTCTTCTCAAGACTGTGGGCAACCCCACCCTGCTTCCACCCTCTTAATGTTCTGAGAACAAGCACAATCTAGATATATGCAAGCCAAGCGAGACTGCCAGAGAAAGATGACCCATGTCTGGAATGGACAGTTTTTTGGAGTTTTTTTTTAAGCTTTAGGTGAAAATTAGCTGAGAAGCAGAACAGGACAGAAAAAGTTTACATTCTTTCAATTAGAGAAGCCAGCAGGGAAGAAAGGAAACAGAGCCAAGGATGAAGAGGGTTGCGTTTCTAGTCTCTTCAGTCCAGAAAATATTCAGGCAAATTCAGCTTCTGTCCCTGTTGGGCTCTGCAGTCAACTGCATTTTTGGCAGAAAGAAAAAGAAACCATTGGATTAATTGAATGATGCTCAGAGATAGCCAAAAAACTAAGCCTTTAGACAGCTGCAGTCAGCATTTCCAGAGTGCTTGTCATTTCTGCAAAGGACACAGAGTTACTCATCACCTCCAGTGCTGATTGGCCAAACTGTTAAGTAATCATAGAATCTGTGCCTCTGACCAGTACTTTTTCAATTGAGGGGACAAACTGGAAAGTTCAGGTATCACTTCAAGCCACCACACCAGATAGGGTCCAAGCTAAAGATCAGAGCCACCTCCTACAACCAGGACTCAAACCCTGAAGCTGAGCTGCTTAAAAGGCTTACCACCTCTGCTGAAGGCCAGAGTCCTCATATCATAGTGTTTGGTGTGCCTGGACACAGCTCCCAGCTATGGACACTTAAATTCTATTCCCACATCTTCCCCCAAAGGTGAAAAGAATTCAGGCTAGAAGCTCAAAGAGACACATTAAGGTAATTTATTAGCTTCACCATATCAAGACACCACAGAGATCATCTGGTCTGAACTGTCACTTTACAAATGAGGAAGCTGCATGAAGAACACCAAAAACCATCTTGGATGAAACCATAATGTGAGCCCTGTCCCAATATAAAAACACACAAACTTAAAGCTTCTGGTTTCGAGTCTCATAGCTTAATCCACATTTGCTTTTCATAGCTTAATCCACATTTGCTTTTCATTTTTCCGAGTCTTATAGTACCACATTCTGATGCTTATCTCCCTCCTCCTTGTGGCTTCAGGAAAAGCCCTAAAGAAAACAAGCTAAGTGCCAGATCCTTCAGAGCCAGGAAAATAGGCTGATAATAAAGCAGAGGTTCTAGGAAAGAATTGAGTCCCTCCCTAAAAGAATCTTGACCTCTACATCTATCAAACAAGTTACACTCAGACCCTACCACCTGGAGGCAAGTATACTTGCCTTTCCAAGGTTCCAGTCAGGTGTGGAGGAGGAAGGGTAAGAAGTAGACAGAGGGAAGAAAGAAAATGGGAACGTCTTTTTCCAGTTGAGCAAATCCAAATACTGCAAGAGAAGGCTATAAAACTCAGTATTAATTCGCTTTTGAGATGTAAGCAAAAACACCAATAACTTAGCAAAATAAATACAGTGAGAGTGTCAATGAGATTGATGTTACCCAGTAAAAATAGTTTTCAGGCACTGAGTCAGGAAGACAAAGATGTGCCTTACACTGCAGCTTAGGGCAAAATTCTAAGGGACTCTGGGAGTATTCATAGCAGAGGGAGTCACGAGTAACTGTCCATGGCCCTACAGAATCTTTCTGCTAGAAACTACTCCTTGAATGTGCATTCCCTTCTCCCCAAAAGACAAGGTTGTCCAGTCAAAGTTGCGGTTCACTGACTCTGACCAGGTAGCTCCATTGTCTCAGTGGGAGGCCCAGGTCAGCAGGGGCTGATGGTGGAGCAAGTAGAAAAATAAACAGTTTGTTGCTAAGAACCAAGCTGTGTTGCAGGAGGAACTTCATCTTCCAGGACACACCAAGGCTGTGGACAATTGTGCTGCCAGCTTGCCAGTGTCTGAGATAAATCTTGTCATTTCTCCCGACCAGCCAAGGGCCTGGCTTCTGGGGTAGTTGAACTCTGGTCTGTAACAGAAGGGGGACTCTGCTACAGAGAAAAATAGTAACTACAGGAATAAGGACGCTGCTCTGGCTCCTGATGGCAGGATAATATCTTCCAGGGCCTGGTGTCCATGGGAGGCGCTCATCCTCCATCTGCCAGCTTACAGAGGATAGGTGTTTAGAAGTGGAGGGACACCTGACCCCAGTGCAGCCAGGGAACAATCAGGAAGTCAAAGTCAGTGCTAACAGCCTACAGGGGTAGTGGGCTTCTTCACAGATGAGCGGCAGCAGCGGCGTCCTCCTTCTGCTCATGTTTCCACCACTCGGATGAGAGGCAGGGGCTTGGGACTTGGGGGCTTGGATATCCTCACGCTGAAAAGAAAGTTGGAAACACTGAGTGCTGTGCTGCTGCCCAACCTGCATAGTCTCCCTCCACACCCACCTCTGGAATTCTACACCCCAGTGTCACTGACCTCCTGTTCCAAACACTGTGTTTGGTATCTAAGAAAAGATTAGGGGCCACCGTATTTTGTCTGCTGACAGCGCTGATAAAAAAGAGAGGGAGTAGTTAAACAACTGAGAAGTGGTTATACCTATGAGTCTTCATTTTACAGAGCCTTACACCTTTTTAGGAATTTCTTGGAAACAAAAGTCCATCTCCCTAGAAAAAGGCACAGAATACACACACAGTTTCTGCATCTCATTTCAGGGGATTCAGAACCACAAGCGGCTGTTCATGCCTTCCTTGGGGTTGTGGAATGAGGCTTTACTCACACCAGCTTAAAAAAAGGTGCAGACATAGAATGTCAAATCAGAGGCTGAGAGAAATAAGGTTGGATTTAGAAGAGCTTATTCCTTGCCTGTGCAATGAAGTAGCCACAGCTCTGTCCTCCCTCCCATACTTGCTCCCTGGGCCCACTCACCTGCCCAGGTTCTCTGTCTTGGCTCGGGTCTGCATGCTGAAGTTGCTGTGACTGATCTGTTTTTCTATCAGGTGTTCCATGCGGTCATGCATCTCTAAGTTCTGTCATACAGTTTATGAGGTTAGAACTGATCTTTTCTGGTTTGCCATCTGTCATGTTGCCCTAGCTCACTGTGGTCTCTCCACCTCCATGGTGACACTGCTGTCACCCTACCCACGCATGCCAGGATGACCTCTCCTCTCATCTCAGCATGTTCCCTTTCTCCAGTACCTGCTCTTGCCTCCACTGAGGCTATGCTCCCACTGTGTCACACATCATTTCTTCTATCTCCTCTCTCTCTACTGTCTATATATAATTTTCTGTGGTCAACTGAGGTGTTTACTTGCCCTTGTTGATAGACTGTTCTAGAAAGTAATTTTAGGTCTTTCAAAAATATATATTTTTATCTCTCTCTAGAATGCAAACTCCCTAAAGATAAACACCCACTCTCTTATTTCTTTTGATTTCTCTCACAACAAGGAACCTCCCTACAGTAC
This sequence comes from Uropsilus gracilis, assembly GCA_004024945.1. Lineage (NCBI taxonomy): Eukaryota > Metazoa > Chordata > Mammalia > Eulipotyphla > Talpidae > Uropsilus > Uropsilus gracilis. The sequence continues at coordinate 23,562 of PVHY01017964.1, forward strand.
CTGCAAAGCAACCTTCATGAAGTCAAGGGACAGGAAGAGCTCTGAGGCCAGGTGGAAATTAGACTAAGAAAAGTTCAGCTAATCAAGGCTTATCACCTTAGCTATGATGAAGACTCCACCTAGAGGATGCCTCCTCTTCCAACCAGACTCCACCGTTAACTTCCCTGCTGAGCTCCCACGATCAATGAAGGACTTGCCTGCACATAGCCATGGTATAGGGCTTGTACCATTAAGATTCACCCTCTCATAAGGGGGACAGTTCATACCACTGTTAACAACTCTAAGTTATGGAAAATGTTTACTCAACTGAACTGAGGATCAACTAATGATCCAGATACTCATTTCTGAGCTGCAGCTAGACAGGACCAAGATCCCCTCTGTGACCTCTTCCTCCCTGTAGTCACTGTTCCATTCCCTGTACTCTTCCCACAGCTGCCCAGCACATACCTCTGCTTCCAGGTAGGCAATTTTCTCCTTGAGCTCCTGGATGGTGGTGTCCTTTGTCTGGATCACAGCTTTTGAATTCTGGAGCTGCAAAGATGTGGGAGACACTGAGCTCATTTTTAAATGACTCAAGAAGCGCTCATTAAACTTGGTCCTGCTGTTGCCAGGGGACTGGCAAAGATGAAAGCAGGGTTTTGCATCTCTTATGTGACTTGCTTAACTTTTCTATAAAAGCCTTGTTTCACTTCAGGGTAAACTCTAGAATTGCAGAGGTGGTAGGGGGAACACCACTTTAATAATACAATATTAAGAATGATTCAGAAAACACTCCATTTGATTTTGGAAACAAACGATTTATTGATTCGAGAAGTATTTATTGAGTGATCACTATATGATGGGTCCCTATGCTAAACAGTTGAGAACAGCAGTGAACAAAGCAAAAGAATCCGAGCCCTTATGGAGCCAACACACAGCACATGTGCCCCCCCCTCCCTCAAATCAGAGGTCTTCTGTTCTAGAACCATACCACAAATCGGCATATCCTGAGCTAGCCACCTGAAGCTCAGGCAAGAGAAGGCAAAATCTGCCATGAGGCACAAAGGTTGGTTATTTGCACAAAGAAGTGAGTTTACCATGACTCACTCACTCATTTTATAAGCACACATCAGACTGTAAGGGAAACCAGCCTCTTCCTTCTTTCTTTCTTTTTTTTTTTTTTTTAATTTAGAGACTAAGTCTCACTATGTTGCCTGGGGTAGTCTTGAACCTATGGACTCAAGTTATCCCTGGCCTCAGCTTCCCAGCGCTGGGATTACAGGTGTGTGCCACCACACCCAGCTAGCCTCTTCCTTCTTTTCTCATTGCAAAGCAGAAGGCAAATGACCAAATAAGTAGGGCAGAAGAAGAAAAGTAAACTCCAAACACCCTGTCTAGTAAGTGACAGCCATAAATATTTTATGGGACCCTTATGAATATAACCCAAGCTCCCCAGGAGAGCAAGTAAGTAAAAGAATGACAAGAATACAGTGCAAGGCTGGAAGGTGATGACTTCAGGTGAGCATTATTTGGGCCTACCTTCCAGCTATGGATGATAAGCTGAGAAACCAGGCCAAGTGGCTTCTCAGAACAGTCTTCAAAAGTCAGGTAAGGCAGTTAAGAGTTAACCCTGCTTACCTGCTCAATCATTTGCCGAACTTTCCTCTGCTGGCTCTTAAGCATGTCATCCAAGTGATGGATCTTCTCCCGCAACCCAGCCACTTCCTTTTCCAGATTAGCAGCCCTGGGGATAGAGACCAGCAGGCTGAGCCAAGAGGAAAAAAACACTTTCTCTACCAAGTCACAGGATGAGCCTTGGGCTGGGGTGGGGTGCTGTCAGATAGGATTTCCCTCCACATACTCCCTGGTATGTTGCTCTAAGGTGTAGGGAATAGGATACCTTAGAATATCAGTCAGAAGCTATAGATCTCCTGGTCTAAAAGAGGAAACAGGCTCAGAGAGGTTAGAAGGGATAGTCATTCTGGGTAGCACCAGAGCTTTAGACAGGTTTAGGTATTGGTTCTGAAACTAGAATCAATACATAGGTATTTAAAGAAAAGCATTTCTGAGGTCAACATAGGAAAAGGCTTTCTCAGTATTAAAGTTGTCAGAAAGTAGAGTGCCTCGTGTGTAATGAGCTCCTCATTCCTGGAAAGAATTAAGTGGGAGCTAGACTGTGATGCCCAGCACCATCAAGCCTATTGGTAGGGATTTTATATCAAGAGGGAAATAAGGTGGGTAGTGCTTGGTGTGGGGCTGGGGTACAATACAATGGCAGCCCTCATATCTTTCCTAAACTTCAAACATTCTAAGTTTCCACCCTAACTCTCCAATGTCCTATTTCTCAGTCTCTTCCATCTAGAAAACTAAGCACTAAGGATACACAACTATCACCTGTCATTCCCAAACCTAGATTTTAGATTTTCAGGTCTCTTTACTTTCCCTTGCTCCTTTTCTCTCAGTTACCTGGCCATAAGTATCTCCACCATTCAGTAAGAGGGACTGCTGATATTAAGCATGAAGTCTGAAAGGAAACCACATAAGATGCCTGTATTGTCCATATCAAATAGTCCAAGAAGGAAGTTACAACAAAGGAGAGAAAACTCCCTCAATGACTGAGGGGCTCAGGAAGGAAAGGATCATATTTGTTAAGCTTAGAATTCCTTAGAAGCCCTGTCAGGTAATATCTGTTGGGTTTTAAAAGGCCCAAAGCATATCACAGAGATCAGACCCAATGTGCTGATGTAAAATTTATTTTACATTTGAGATTTATTAGTTGTCAAGGGCATAAAGAATATCCAAAATTCAGTTCTTTTGAAGGTCCACAACAGCCCTATCTTTGCTCTTAGGTTGCACTAGTTTGGGATCTGATCCTTTCAATCTGGGGGACTCTGCAAAACTCTAACCTTGGAGCAGAAAGGATCCCAAAGATCCTGTGTGCAACAGCTGGTTCTCAGTTTCCAAGTCACTTCAACTAATGGAAAGTTTGGCATCTCTTCATGAAGCCACCCCTTACATTTTCAGCAAGACCACTTGTGAGAAAGTTATTCAATTTCTCCCTCCGATATTTACAGTTGCATTTTGCCTTGGGGGTAGGAAACTTTGGGTGACAAGAGCACATACACATCCAGCACAAAGACCTGGGAATGACGTGCAGCAAGGGCTTGATCAGCTCACACTTGACCTTGGCTCTCAAATCTCAAAGCCTTCTCTTTAAGTTATTACTGCATGGAAAATGAATCCCCAAAGATGGCAGCCACCCAACCAGTATCTCTCTGGGTAGGGCCCCACCCTTAACAGTACATGGTGAGTCAGAGATGGAAGATCTGACATCAGCACCGGCTTCCTCCCAGGTCTGGCCACCATGGGAGCTGCAGGCTGCTTGGCCCGCCCTCCCCTCCCTGCACCCCAACCCTACAGTGAACAAGAGCCCTTACTTTTCTTGTTCTGCTTGACAGTCAGCGTTCTTGCTCCGCAGTTCCTCCAGAGCTGTCTCCCCTTCCCTGACCTTTGCCAATAAGGTCTGATGCTCCTAACAGGTCAAAGAAAAGAATATCCGGGATGAAGAAATGGCAACAGTTTCTGTGTTTGGGGTAAGATGGGCACTAGAACTGGGACAACTGCCAAAGAGCAGCAGGCCAAGCTGGTTTGATGGGATTTGATGGCCTCCCCTGTCAGGGATAACCCTTCCCACCCTCAGCACATAGAAACTTCCCAGCCTCACCCAGCTGCCTGGAGGAAGAGCCTGGCCCTGCATTATCTGGGCCCACCTGCCAGCTATGGTTGTCTAGGCCTGAGAAACCAGGCTGAGCAGCTTGTTAAGAACAGTCTTCAGAAGTCCATCAAGGACTTTTGTAGAAGCCCAACCAAAATGGAAATGGGTTCAACTCTAGTTATCAAAGGCTGAGATTAGATGAGAGAAAGGTTTTTCCCTCTTCCTTAGAGAGTAAAAGGTATTTGGTTTGGGCATGGTGGTGCATGCCTATATGGTTCAGCCTAGGAAGCCGCAACTGGGGTCAGGGATCGCTGTTTGAGTCCTGCTGGGGGCACATAGCATGACCTAGTCCCAAAAAATATAGCTGGGTGTGGTGGTGCATGCCTGTAATCCCAGCTACCTGGGAAGCTGAGGCTGGGGACGCTTGAGTCTGTGGTACCTTCGGCAACATGAGCCTGTGGTTCCACAGGCAAAAAGAGCAAGACCTAGTCTCAAAAAAAAAAAAAGGAGTAAAAGGTACTCAGAAGTATCTGTCAAAGGAAGCCATGTAGTACATGCTTCTGGAGCTGCTTGTCCAAGGGGAGCCTCAGGTGCCTTCCAGCCCAGGATGCCAAGCACCAGAGTGCAGACGCCAGTGATTACCGTCTCCATTCCTAGCAAGCGCCTCTGGAGCTCTCCAATGTCCACCTCCTTCTGCTCCACTCTGGTTTCTGCTCTCTGAAGGGCCGTGTGACTCTGTTCTGCTTCTCTCTGGTAGCGACTGAGTGTCACCTAGGACACAGGGTAGGGATGCATGAAGTGGATGGAAACAGAGCACAATGCCAAAAAGAGCACAGCCGCCACCCTCCTTCATGGGCCCAGGGGCATCAGGAAACTGCAGGTGAATGACTTGCAGGGTCCACTGTAGAAGTTGACAGAACTCTACCTCAGAGTGATACTTTGCACCTATAAGCACCATTTCTAGATGATTGACTAACTTCAACTTCCCCATGAGCCTACCAAGTCTGCCTAAGCTTAAGCCAGTGTTTTAGTTTTCCTACTAGTTAAAAAAAAAAAAAATCCAGAGAGGATCTCACCATGTCCTTATTTTTGTTGTCTCAATTCTTTCTCACCCTCACTTCAACTAACATCACAGTATAAACACCAAGGCCTTAGATCAGACACTCCTTGTGAGAGGTCCTTCCTTAGTGTGCTTGTGAAGACATGCAGCCCTCCCCTCTCACAGCATGGGGTGAATTTTGCCTGGTCACTGTGCACCCACCCAGTAGACCATCATTTTGAGTATGAATGATACTTGTCTAGTCAACCCTTTTCTTTCACAACTGAAGGTAAAGTGACCTACCTGACAAGGCTACAGAGCCAGTGCTCGACGGTCAATGCAATTTATCATCCATTTCAAGGCTCCCTGCTTATCCTGCACTGACTCCCTACTCACTCGCTAAAGGCTCTAGGTAACCTCTGGAGAGCCTCCCTGGGCCTGGGAAAAATAGCACAGCAGTAGCCAGTTTGCCAGGTTCCAATCAAATATGTGTGATGTGTGAAGGAATGTGTCCATGTTGCAAACCAGCCCATCCAGGGCAAACCTGCTACAAATTCTTCCTGCAGGTAAGCAGCCAGTGAGCAGCTAGCAGGTTGGGGTCCATGCTGAATGCGGGCTGTATTCATGGTGATTGATGGTCTTGCCCTTCCTAGCCTCTGTCTCAGAAAAGCAGACCAGAGAGTTCAATTTCCTATGTGAGGCTAAGAAAAGCCTTCAAATGTTCCATATTAGCCTGGAACAGGCTGGCCCCATAGGCAGGAACTTGAAAAGAAGGCCTTTCATTTGTGTACATAAACACTACACCCTGGTTGATCTGTGCTATGAGCACAGCTGTAAAGGCCATGGACTAATCCTTGCACCCTGTGTAGAGTTACAAAGGAAAAATAAAACATTCCCCTGCCTTCAGGGACATCTGTTCTTGTAGCTCCCGTCAGCCCAGCCCTAAAGGAAGCTCTCAGTAGAGAGTATGCTGACCTACACCAACAGTGGGAACAACCCAAGTGGCAGTATTATTGCAGGTGGGTACTGAGGAGTTAAAAGGTACCCCTTTTTAAGATATGGGGTGCCATAGCCACCTGGGGTATTCTGGTCTCAGGTTTTTCAATCAAGACCCTTTAACCTAAGCTTTGAAACACTAGGCTAGCTGTGCCCTCTTTGATCAAAAGCGAGAAATGGCTGGGCATGGTGGCGCATGCCTGTAAACAGCAGCCTAGGAAGCCGCGGGCCGGGCTAGGGATCGCGGTTTGAGTCCCGCCAAGGGCACATAGCGAGATCTAGTTCCAAGTAAATATAGCTGGGTGTGGTGGCGCGCGCCTGTAATCCCAGCTACCTGGGAAGATGAGGCTGGGAATTTCTTGAGTCTGTGGCACCCCGGGCAATGTGAGCCTGCGGTTCCACAGGCAAAAAAAGCTAGACCTAGTCTCAAAAAAAAGTGAGAAATATTTCATAATGCCTCTCAATGCAAAAATTTCTTTCCAAAGTCTCGGTCTGGCCAGTGATCCAGTCTCAGCCTTCCTCCTGTTCTGCATAGAACAATCAGTAACCACACTACTATATCACCAACCAGATGATCCAGATCGTCAGATCTGAAATAAGATGCAGCTAGTGCCTTTCCCAGTGGACTTTTTTGCTGTACAGGTATCTTTTTCTGAGACCAGACTCATCTTAGTATTGCCCTAAGTCCAGACTATTCAGAGTAGGAAAACCTGTGTGACAAGTTCACCACTAAGAAAAAAACATAGGAGTCATCCAAAATTGAACAAAGAAGAAATAGAAAACTTAAACAGGTCAATCACAAGCAGTGAAATTGAGGCAGTCATCAGAACTCTCCCTAAAAACAAGAGCCCAGGTCCTGATGGTTTTACAAATGAGTTCTACCAAACATTCAAAGAAGAACTAACACCGGTACTATTAAAACTCTTTCAAAAAATTGAGAAAGAAG
>PVHY01017965.1:0-30219 GCA_004024945.1 Uropsilus gracilis
CCCCCACCTTTTTGATTTCTGACAGCTGTCCATACATTTTCCTTAAGGTCGAAGACAACTTTTTATTCGCATGCCCTTATTTCAATTAAACGTGTGTTGATACTTAGGCGGCTTTGCTTCCCAGCCCATTGTCAGCTCTCAAAGTGTGACGCTTAGAACGACGACGCATTATGACTGAAAACAAACACAAAATCCCAAACCAGCTCGTTCACCTTGCCAGGGATTTGGGTTAAAGAAACAATTAAAAAAAATTTTTTTTTTGTCAGGCACTTGAGTAGTCGCCTATCGTCCTGGGGGCGGTGCCGCACGTGGACCCGATGGCCCCCGCCAGGCCGCCATTTTGGATCTTCCCTGAGGCGCTTGTACCGGCTTTTCGCAGCGCTGCCGCCGCCGCCCGCGGCCTCGCTGGGCAGGATGAGTGTGATAGACCACGTGCGGGACATGGCGGCCGCGGGACTGCACTCCAACGTGCGGCTCCTCAGCAGCTTGTTACTCACCATGAGTAATAACAACCCGTGAGTCGAGGCGGGGAGCGGCCTGGGCTGAGGAGAACGCGGCGCCGGTGTGGGAGCGCGGGCTGAGGGCAGCTGGGGCCTGGCGGGAAGGCGCGGCCCCGGGCCTGAGGGAAGGCTCCGGCTCGCGTTCCTTGGGTGTCCACGTTGTGTCGGGCGCTGGGATGAGCTCCCGGTGCGGTCTGTGGCGAGCGGCGACTTGGAGAAATGGAAGGCGGCGGCTCTGGGGAGGGTTTTCTGAGGCACCTGTCGCCGGGCGGAGTGACTGTCACTTCGCTGGGCTGACTTTTCCTGGTACCTTCTGGAAGGTCTTCTTGATCGCCGATGCCCGGAGAGGTCCAGCTCCCTGATTTGCTCCACAGTTGATAGTGATTTTCCCCCTTGAGTGTGTCAGGAGGACCCACTTTCTCGCCTCAGCAAGTCCCTGGAAGGGGGAGTGGAGGGTGGGAGTGGCGCCTTTTTCAGGACTCGCCGGGCGCCTTCCGTGTTCTCAGAGCTGCTTTGTTGAGTCTTGTGGGGGTGAAGCCGGAGCGTTTTCCCTCTTTGAGTGCTTGTCACGTCTCGGCTTAAATCCCGCCATAGTTCTCCAGTTGAACGTTCCGGAAGTCCATGGCCGGGGAGGCTACGTATCCTTCTCCCTGACTTCATCTCTTCTACTCTGCTCTTTGTTCTCCACCCTCTGTTACTTCTGTCACTCGGACACCACCAAGTTCGCTCTCAGCGCCGAGCCTTTGCATTGGCTGTTTCGCTTGGAACAGCAGAACCTCAGAGCTACCTCCTGATTCAGGTGTCAGCTTGGATAGTCCCTCCCAGAGAACTGTTCTCTGACCATCAGAACTGCCCCCCTTAGCTCCTCTCCTTTTGCCCTGTTTGACAGTCTGCATCATGCTTGGCACCCAGGGAAATCAGCACAAGTGCTCATCTGCGACAAGCTCGCCCATGTTTCCTGAATTTGCTAAGAAAGTGCATCCAACCTCAGGGAGATGAACTGTCTGAGTCCAAGTTCACAAATGTGAGTGGAGGAGCATGATGCCTAGACCGCAGGCCTTCTGACCCACCTGGTTCACTGCCTCTAATGAAACTGTAATTGAATCTTCTGTGCAGGATTGACAAACTTACATTTGGCCTGCGGTGCAAACTGCCTGGGATAGAAAGGAAAGGCCCCTTAAGTTCCTGCAGCTCAGCGGCTGCTCTCTCCCCTTTCCATTAGTGTGCTTTTTTGACTACTACTTGTGAGACCCATTGTTTTGCCACCATCCACTTAGTGTTGACAGTTAGGAGCCCTGGTCTCTGTCAGCCTTTTGTGTTTATTCTGGAGCCTTTCACTTAGTCCTGAGTGATTTACCAAGGTACACAGTTTGCACCACTAGGAATGTATGCACCTATTAGTCACTGCTTTTGGTTCTCAAAGATGTTTCAGGTTGGATTGTTAGGGGCAGTTCCATCCTCTGGCTAGAATTGTCCTTTGTGTTAATTTAAACTGGGCTTTCTAGCTCCAGGACATATTTAATTTTAAATTTAAAAAGGGCAGGTTTAGTAGGGAAAGGAGAAAGAAAGAGTGGCACCTGTCTGGTCACAGGTGGGCAGGAGAGCTGCTGCTGCTGTTTCTTGCAAAGATCTGTGAAAAGACACACACCTGTGTAGTCTCCGGCAGGCAGAAAAGCTGCTTCAGGAAGTACTTTGACTCTTCCCATTTTAAAATGTCTTGTTGAACTAGCAATAATCATGGTTTAAAAAAACTCAGAATAGTATAGAAGTGGGTGTGAAAGATAAATTTGTGTTCCTGAGTCTTAGACACCACCCTGCCATTTCCATTCTCCAGATGCAACTAGTGTCTCGATTGTCATTCCAGAAGTAGTTGATACCTGCATAAGTGGGTATGTATGTTACAGGTGCTTTATAATAATTTCTTATTTCTCACAAAAGACATGAAATCTCAGAGTTGGAGAAAATTTTAACTACACACTATACCTTTTAATCTTTGAATTTCTTTTGTAATTTTATAAGCAATGCTTAGCTTACCTATACTTTAAAAACTTTTTCTATCAAGATAAAATGTATATGCTATAAAGTTTACCCTTTAAAAATTCATTTCTGTGACATAAGTATATTCAGAGTTGTGCAGCAATCATCACTATTCCAGCACATTACCCCCCCTCCAAAAAAAAAAAAAAAAAGGCCCTGTGTGTTTGTAGTCACTCCCTATCCCATTTCACCAACTCCTGGCAAATACTAATCTATATTTGAGTATAATTTATTAAGAAGTTAACTGCCTACAGAGTTCTTTGACTCTGGTTGTCAAAGCAGGGAGAGCTTCTACCTATCAGACAAAATTCTTCTTGGATGTAACTTGGATGGGTGGGTGGAGTCAAAGATTAAAAAACAGGAGTTTCTCATTAAGAATGGCCAGCCTCGCCGGGCACAGTGGCCGTGCCTGTAAGCTTCTGCCTATGAAGCAGGGCTAGGGATCACGATTTGAGTCCTGCCTGGGGCCCGTAGTGAGACCTAGTTCCAAAAAAAAAAAAAAAAAAAAAAAAAAAAGAATGGCCAGCCTCTAGGCAGTTCATAATGTTTGAGCAGTAATCAAGGTTAAAGAAAAAGTTCTAAAAAAGAGAAAAATGGTTCTTCTATACTGTTCCTTTTTTTTTCTTTAAGACTAGGTCTTGCTATTTTTGCCCGTGGAACCGCAGGCTCACGTTGCCTGGGGTACCATGGACTCAAGCAATCCCCAGTCTCAGCTTCCCAGGTAGCTGGGATTACAGGTGTGCGCTACCACGCCCAGCTATTTTTTGGGACTAGTGCTAGAGATGCTTACTTTTTTTATGTAATGGGAAAAAATAAGAACCGTTCATTGGGCAAGACCCTTTCTCTCCCATTCAAATTTCCCTTTCCCATTCAAATGCGTTGACTTATTTGATCCCTGTCCTTTAGTATTTTAATATCCCCATGTCCTTCAGTTTTGGAAATTTAGGTTTCCGCCCATCCTTTTTGTTATAGCCTTTCCTAAAAAGGATTCAGAGTGGTAAGTTTTCTCTCTTTACAAGGTTCTTCAGCTCATCTTTGGAAATATTAATGAATCTATTTGTAATCATTCTCCTTTGTCTAGATATTATCCTGTAAGGGAGTTTGGATGAATATAGACCAGACTAGTGCATTCAGTGCTTGGGTTAAAGAAAAGAAGAGAAGGAAAAGGGCCAGGAACGGTGGCACGCACCATTAATCTCAGTCTACAGAAGCAAGGCCAAGGCTGGGAATCGCTAGAGTCTGTGGGTTCGAGACCTGCCTGGGGCAACATAGCAAGATCTAGTCTCAAAATATAGCTGGGCGTGGTTGCACGCGCCTGTAATCCCAGTACCTGGGAGGCTGAGGCCAGGGATCACTTGAGTCTGTGGTACTTAGTCTCAAAAAAATAGAGAAGGAAAAGATGTATTATGTTTCTCTTTGTATTTCTGTATTTTTGAATTTGACTTAGAAGTATCCTTGCTTTTATAGTAAAAAAACAGAATAAGACAATTTCCTAGGTGTCTTGACCATATTGGAGTAGAAAATAATTCTTATGCCTCCTATTATAGAGACCACCACTAAGAAGATATGTTGACTTTTTTGGTAACTAGTGTACAAGGCTTTGTGCTAGGGTATGTGGACAATAAGGAAGGTCTTCTGTCTGACATTTCAAGATAACCCACGTAAGGAGTCTACTCTCTTTTTTTTCCAGTGAGCTATTCTCTCCATCTCAGAAGTACCAACTTTTGGTGTATCATGCAGATTCTCTCTTTCATGATAAGGAGTATCGGAATGCTGTGAGTAAGTATACCATGGCTCTACAGCAGAAGAAAGCACTAAGCAAAACTTCCAAAGTGAGGCCTTCAACTGGAAATTCTGCTTCTACTCCTCAAAGTCAGGTAAGTGGAAATTGAAATGTGATTTTTTTTTTCTTTTTTGGAGAGCAAAAAAGAGAGTGAGAGACCTTTAAGACTGCTGTATAACTGTAGAAGATAATATAATAAAAAATAGTTTTAAAGGGGAACTGGATAAAAAATAAACAAAGATGGGGGAGGGGACTGGAGAAACAAAGATGGAAAAACCACTCAGGTGCAAGACTGCATTCAGCCAAGCATAAGACAAAGCAAAATTCACTCCATGGATGAATCCATAAATGGAATTAAACTTGGATTATTTAGGTTCTAACTAAAGTCATACATTGTTCCTTCCTTTTATAGAAATAGAACTCAAAATTTAATGTGTTTGTATAATTTTAATTCAAGTAAAAATTTTCAAATGTGACTCAGTTATTAGGACTAAGTACCTAGAGAAATTTATGGGAAATAATCTAAGAATTCTTGCCAGTTTTGGTTGCTTGATAATGGAAAATGTTTTAATTTCACCATGTGATCGAATCATCTTGTTACTAGAAATTAATGTTAATAGTAGACTTATAGGACCGGGCACAGTGGCTTGTGCCTATAAGCTTCAGCCTATGAAGCGGCCAGGGCTGGGGCGCACGCCTGTAATCCCAGCTACCTGGAAGCTGAGGCTGGGGATTGCTTGAGTCTGTGGTACCCCGGGCAACGAGAGCCTGCGGTTCCATGGGCAAAAATAGCGAGATCTAGTCTTAAAACAAAACAAACAAACAAAAAAAAATAGACATATAGAAGATTTACAGATGGTTTCACTTGGCATAGAATGTAGAGAAACTGAACAAAGGGTAAGGAAAAAGAGAAAACTGGCAAGGTGATCATGATCTGAGGTATTCGACAGTGGATAGGGAGGAAGATCATGATCTGAGGTATTTGACAGTGGGTAGGGAGGAAGATCATGATCTGAGGTATTTGACAGTGGGTAGGGAGGAAGATCAAAATAGAGGAAGGGAGAGCCCAACTAGGCTGGGCGCTGTGGTGGTGGGGGAGCTCTGGGAATTATGTCTGATGGCAGAATCAGAACCAGTGATTTAAGAAAATCCATCTTAAAAGATTTGCAGAGTATCACAAAGGCTGCTTATTGATTGCAGCATTGTATAAATTGGAAGAAACTGGAAGCAAAAGTGTTCATTGATAGGGGCTTGTTAAATTATAGCCATAGGATTTCTTAAAATGGAACTGTTGAAGAAATGAAAAATGAGAGAGATGTGCCAATTTGGAAAGAACTCTGTGTAGTAACTTTAAAGTTTTGAAGCAAGTGTTTTCCATGCTCTTTTTGTGTCTGTTTGTTTAAAAGGCATAGTTGCATGCCTAAAATATATTTTATTAATATGCATGAAAGATTTTGTGAGAAAGAAATTAATTTTATGGTGGAAAACTTTAGGGAGAGAGTAACTTTTACTTTTAAATTTGAATCTGTCTTTATATTAGACATGCAACTTCCATTTAATTGGAAAGTCAATAGAATGAATAGGGGTGAAATTTTAAGATATGTTTATTCTGTTTCGTATTTTTCCACACTTAAATTACTATAGTTGCTTTTTCTTAAAAAGTCTGTTGGTCTTTATTGCGCTTGGTGTAAAACCTTTGTTTTGTTATTAGAGAAGTGACTACCAGTCGTATATATCATCCCAATGAGATCCCTTTTAGAAGTGCATTTTGAACGTTCAGTATGCCAATCACCATGCTAAATCCTTCATATTAATAAAATATATTTTCTCTTCCAAGGACTTCTAAGGATTGAGATATTATTTATATGCCATAAAGCTCACAATGTTGTGGGTTTTGATATATTAACAAAATTGTACAGCCAGTGCCTTAGAAAGGAATCCTTTGCCTGTTATCTTCCCAACCTCTGGGAATCACTAATCTGTCTATAGATTTAACTATTCTGGACATTCCATATGAATGAAATGTCACAAATTATGTAAGGTTACAAATTATGTAACCTTTCATGTCTCTTTTTAGCACAATTTTTTTTTTTTTTTTGAGACTAGGTCTCGCTATTTTTGCCCGTGGAACCGCAGGCTGTCATTGCCCAGGGGGCCCAGACTCAAGCAGTTCCCAGCCTTAGTTTCCCAGGTAGCTGGGATTACAGGCGCACACCACCACGCCCAGCTATTATTTTGGAACTAGGTCTCGCCCCAGGCGGGACTCGAACCATGATCCCTAGCCCCGGCCACTTCATAGGCTGAAGCTTACAGGCACAAGCCACCATGCCCGGCCTGTTTTTAAGGCTGATATATGTTATAGCATGAATCCTCCCTTCTTCCCCCCAATTCATTACATGGATATATTGCATTTTATTCATTAGTTGTTGGACATTTGGGTGGTTTCCTCATCTTGCATATTATTAAAATGCTGCTGTGAACATGACATTTATGTGGACGTGTTCTTACTACATACAACATATGTAGGAGCAGAATTGCTGGGTCATGTGAAATGATTTATTTTGAAGAACTACCATACTGATGAGGTAATATTTTGAATAAATGTTTTCATTGCTTTTTAGTGTCTTCCATCTGAAATTGAAGTGAAATACAAAATGGCCGAGTGTTACACAATGCTGAAACAAGATAAAGATGCCATTGCTATACTTGATGGGATTCCTTCAAGACAAAGAACTCCCAAAGTAAGTTAAAATAATGTTTATATGTTCCTCCACCTCAGTCCTTCTGACCTTTTCATGATTTATGCATTGGGGAATCCATGCTTTACTTTGGACTCATCTTTTTGTTCTCTTGTTAAGGAGGTAGGGGCTCAAAGTGACTTCCTTTTGAGGCCCTGAAAATTCAGTTGATGGAAATGGTAGTGAGAGAACACAAGTGCTCATCTTTGGTGTTTCTTCTTTTTTGAGACTAGGTCTCACTATTTTTGCCTGTGGAACTACAGGCTCGTGTTGCCCAGGTTACCACAGACTCAAGCAATCCCCAGCCTCAGCTTCCCAGGTAGCAGAAATTACAGGCGCGTGCCACCATGCCCAACTGTATTTTTTTGGAACTAGGTCTCGCTCCGTGCCCTGGCCCTGGCTTCCTAGGCTGCCGCTTACAGGCATGCACCCCATGCCCAGCCCTGGAGCTAATGATAACCAGAACACTGCCAGGTAGCAGCAGTACTTCCTTAGAACTCCGGTGTTTGCATTCTGTAGGTATACCCGTGTGACCGTGTAACTGTTTTGTTAATCCCTCATTTTCAGAATCAAGACTATAAAATCCATTATTACTTGTGTTTTGAGACGAGGTCTTGCTATTTTTGCCCGTGGAACTGCAGGCTCTCATTGCCTGGGGTACCACAGACTCAAACAATCCCCAGTCTCAGCTTCCCAGGTAGCTGGGATTACAGGCGTGCACCACCACACCCAGCTATATTTTTGGAACTAGGTCTCGCTATGGGCTCCAGGCGGGACTCGAACTGCAATCCCTAGCCCCAGCCGCTTCATAGGCTGAAGCTATTACTTGTTTGGTTTTTTTTTTTGAGACTAGGTCTCGCTATTTTTGCCTGTGTAACCGTAGGCTCTCGTTGCCCAGGGTACCACAGACTCAAGCAATCCCGAGCCTCAGCTTCCCAGGTAGCTGGGGTTACAGGTGTGCGCCACCACGCCCAGCAATTTTTTGGAACTAGGTCTTGCTACGGGCCCCAGGTGGGACTCAAACTGCCATCCCTAGTCCCGGCCGCTTCGTAGGCTGAAGCTTACAGGCACGAGCTACCGTGCCCGGCCCCCATTATTACTTGTGATAGAACTATGTATTTGTGTTTGATTTGGTAGTACAGTAGAATGAAGAGAACACTTTCAACTAAAATCAAAAGATCTGATGTCTTATTTGAGCTTAGGGGATATAAGTTTAGTTTATAAAGGGTATGCCCTCTGAACTTGACAAACTACTGAATCTGGACTTTATTTTCATTTGTCTTTTTCTTCCTTTTTTTTTTTTTTTTTTTTTGAGGCTATGTCTCGCTATATTGCCCAGAGAACCAAAGACTCTCATTGCCCGGGGTACCCCAGACTCAAGGGATCCCCCCAGCCTCAGCCTCCCAAGATAGCTGGGATTACAGGCACATGCCACCATGCCCAACTTTTTTTTTTTTAAAGAATATATATTTTTATTGAGTAAGTTTTGTTTACATTTGCCTTTTGGGTGTTGCTCCCCCACCCCACCCTCCTAGTCTCTCCATCTCTTCTTTGACTGCCATTTATTGTTTAATTTTTAGTCTCTTGGGTTCTTCCTCTTGTTTCCTGTAGCAGTGTCGTTTTGTCCGATGTGGACATGGTTTCCGGGGACACAGTGACCTGTGCTTAATTTTCCAAGTGTCTTTTTGCTGCTGGCTACGAGTTTACACATGATTGTGTTCTTTCAGTACCTCCTCCTTTCTGGTCGACTGCTCTGGCCCATCTTCTGTCATCTTTAGCTCCTTCTTTGTTTTGTAGTTCTGGTTGGCGGCCTTGGGAGCGTTTCCCCTGGCCAAAGTTTGTGCACCAATTGTTTTTGATCAAGATAGGCCCTGGCAGATGGTTGGTCTGGTTCATCATGGGGCCACTGTCCGTCTCTGTGGCTTTCCTCATCCCCTGAAGTGAAAGGGTCCTTTGATTATGTTGAAGGAATCTCTGAATGGGAAATTCCATTCCCATCCTTGTAGATCACAGTGGTTGTATCTCTGAGGTAGTTTGTCCCTATAATTAGTCTTAATAGTTCTGTGTCCCATAGATCTGACATTTTCGTTGTTCCGGAATACTTCTTTGTTTTTCACCTCTTTATTTGTGTGCAGCTGCCATTGAATCTCTGATTTAGTTGCTTCTGGTGAGGGTTGATTGGATTTGGACAAGACCAGAGGGAATGACCCCTATCACCCACTACCCCCGCGTCTGGCTATTTTTTGAGACTAGGTCTTGCTATGTTGCCCCGGGTGGATCTCGAACCCGGGACTCAGCAGTTCCCAGTCTCAGCCTCCCATCCTAGGCTTGGGATTAAAGCCATGTCCCATTGTGGCTGGCTCATTTGTCTTTATTTATTTATTTATTTATTTATTTATTTTGAGAGTAGAACCGCAGGCTCACGTTGCCCGGGGTACCATAGATTCAAGTGATCCCCAGCCTCAACTTCCCAGGTAGCTGGGATTACAGGCACGTGCCACCACACCCATCTATATTTTTTTGGAACTAGGTCTCGCTACATGCCCCCAGCGGAACTCGAACCACGATCCCTGGCCCCGGCCATGGCTTCCTAGGCTACCACTTATAAGCATGCACTACCATGTCCGGCCGTGATCATTCTTAGAATGTAAGAAGTCCAGTGTAGAAGAACAGCACAATTCCTTGCTCTTAGAATTTAGTTCTTTCCAGTATTTAATCCTGTCACCTGCCCCCTTCATATCTGAGAAAAACTGTCCCGTGCAATGTGAGCTGCGCTGTAGGGGAGTTTAGATGTGAGATAACTGTGTCTTCTTGCCCTTAAGAGGAATCTCAGTAGTTGGAACCCTCTGTATTTCAGTGTTTTCTTACCCGTGTGTTGCTGAGTTTTAAAAAAACCAAACTTACGTGTTTTTTGTTTTTTTTTTTTAATTTAATTTTTTTTTGAGACTAGGTCTTGCTATTTTTGTCCGTGGAACCGCAGGCTCTCGTTGCCCGGGGTCCCACAGACTCAAGCCATCCCCAGCCTCAGCTTCCCAGGTAGCTGGGATTACAGGCACGCGCCACCACACTCAGCTATTTTTTTGGAACTAGGTCTCGCTACGGGCTCCAGGTGGGACTCGAACCGCAATCCCTAGCCCCGGCCACTTCATAGGCTGAAGCTTACAGGCATGAGCCACCATGCCCGGCCTCAAACTTATGTGTTTAAAGTATCTCTTTGTATTAAGAATTTGTTTACTAAGCTGGGCGTGGTAGTACACACCTGTAACCCGGTTACCTGGGAGGTTGAGGCTGGGGATCACTTGAGTCCACGGGTTCGAGACAACCCTGGGCAACATAGTGAACCTAGTCTCTTAAAAATAAAAAAAAAATATGATAAGCTCTTTACTGTTTTCTGAGTTTTTAAAATTAAGCACTTATCTAAGTATATTTCATGGTGATGGGCTGTGTTAGTAACAGTTGGAAACTTAGACAAACCTGTCACATAGTAAGCTTGTCTGCTATATACAAAATTGTGTTCTGGAACCATCTGAAAATGAAAAGTCTTACCCCAGGAATCATTTTTCTGCATGTATGACCACTGTCTTCCTTTTGGAATAAGCCATTGGGTTATAAATTTTTAATGATGCCTATTACTTACTGAAAATACACCATGGTCATACTGGAAATGCATAATTCCCTATTTAACCACTTAAGTTTGGGTACATTTTTAAAAAATGAGTAGTGGCAAAGAAGCTCAGCTTTGTGGTACGTAACAATTTGGTGTTCACAACCGTCATCTGAAGTGGGACTAGAGGACTCCACTAGATGTACATGACCTTCATTCTGCAGAGCTGTTGTAGCCAGGAGCAAACGAAGATGTGCACTTCAGACATCATCCTCTGATATCTACAGTTTTCCTTTCTTGTCTGTTAGGGGGTTAACTGGTTTCTCAGTCTGTGTAAAGGGTGAGGAAGTGAGTCAAAATACATCAAAATGAATGTCTGTTAATGTATGTTAAACACTGCCACACATTTCCTTCACATTTTAAAGGAAAATTCCAGTGTGAGATTATTATATCTTGGTAAATCTTTGACTTTTCAGAGTAAACATAACACATATGACTTGTACAGATTTTAGAAAATTATTGCTCATATTTATAGCTGGTGAGTGTGGCTTTATGATGTACTTAAGGACCTATTTTAAAAGCAATTGCTTTTCTTGTTAGTATTCAGAACTTACCACCATTTGAAGTGGTAGATTAAAGGTAGGACAGGTAGATCAAAGGGAATTTTAATATTTGTTGAGACAAATAGTCATACTTTGTTAATAGCAAATAATCAAAGAATCTTAATTTTAAACTTATTCTTTTCAAGTGTTAACACAAATACTGGAGTTTTCCTTCAAGTACTTTTTTTAGAAATAATTTTAACTTTATTCATACTTTAGATTTTACAGTATAGGCAAATGGTTATTGGAACACTTCCCCCCGAACCCTCATTGACAGTCTCTCTCTTCACTCTGGCCCCTCTCCTTGTGTTTTTTTTTTTAATTTAATTTTTTTTGATTTGCATATATATGTGTATTTATATTTATATTACATTATTGCATTATTGTGTACCCAGGGGCTTTTCCACTTCACTAACACCTGTTAACCATCCTGATTTTTTGTGCTCTTCACCGCCCCACCTTCTTCCCCCTCCTCCTCTCTCGCTCCATTGTTCAGTCCCATTGTTGTTTTTATTTTTTCTTGTTCATTTGTTTTTCCCTATATTCATCATATAAGTGAGACCATTCTGTATTTCTCTTTTTCTTTTTGACTTATTTCTGCTAATATGGGTCTTTCTAGTTCCATCCGTGTTGCTGCGAATGATGTGTTTGTCCTCTTTGATTGATGTGTAGTATTCCATTGTGTATATGTACCACTTTTTTTTAGCCAATCATCTGTTTGGGGGAGTTTGGTTTGTTTCCAAATCTTGGCAATTGTAAACAGAGCTGCAATGAACTCCTTCAAGTACTTTCTTTTTTTTTTTTTTTCCCTGGTTTTGTTTGTTTGTTTGTTTGAGATTCGGTCTCATTGCCCGGGGTACCACAGACTCAAGCAATCCCCAGCCTCAGCTTCCCAGGTAGCTGGGGTTGCAGGCGCGCGCCACCAACGCCCAGCTATTTTTTTGGAACCAGGTCTCTCTACGGGCCCCAGGTGGGACTCGAACCGCGATCCCTAGCCCCAGCTGCTTCATAGGCTGAAACTACAAGCATGAGCCACCGTGCCTGGCCCTCCTTCAAGTACTTTTTTTGCATTCTTAACATAGCCTAAAATGAGAGATCTGAGGTCAAGTAAAAAATAATTTCATATTTAGGATTTTGTTATGTCACTGTTTGGATTATTGCCATCTAGATTATCTACTATAATGTAAATACCTATATGAAACTGATGTTCTTCATCAGAGTGACTCTTAAGTAATTATCCAGTGTACAAACCTACGGGAAAACTGGAGAGATTAGGGATTGGCATTTTTTATTTTGAGCCCATATGTTAACTGTTTCCTTAGGCTAATGATTTGGCAAACACTGTGTTGTATGTAAGATCTGTTAATTCTAAAATTGGAATGTTGTCATTTTTTCTCTTTGTGCAAGATCATTTATCCCTTCCCTATAACTTCTGCATTCTCTGGAACTTTTAGGTTTTCTCAAATTTTTCCTGGTTTTTTTTTTTTTTTTTTTAAGAGACTAGGTCTTGAGCGGGTCACGGTGGCTCGTGCCTGTAAACTTCAGCCTATGAAGCGGTTTGAGTCCTGTTGGGGCCCATAGGGAGACCTAGTTTCTTGGTGGATCTCATCTCGCATTTTCTGCAACATTTTGTTGCTCCTTCAGTCATGCTTCGGGTCTTTGGCTTTGGGGGCGTGACTCCCAGCCGTATGTTTTAGAAGAGCAGATCCTCGAAGGGACAGCCCTCAGCTGATTCTAGGTCTCGTTGGGGCTTTGCTGTGGGGCCACTGCCATTTGGCAAGCCTCTTTTTTTTGTTTTGTTTGTTTGTTTTTTACACTAGGTCTCGCTGTTTTTGCCTGTGGAACCGCGGGCTTCCATTGCCCATGGTACCACAGACTCAAGCAATCCCCAGCCTCAGCTTCCCATGTAGCTGGGATTACAGGTGCACGCCACCATGCCCAGCTGTTAGGAAGGGTTATTTTAATAGAGCTTTACTGACCTATGTATTTGAGTTGTGCTAAACATGCATTCACAGAACTTGAATAGTGCAACTAATCTATGGATCACTGTTACTTGTAGAGGGCATTTGGCCTGGTTTTGATGAATAAGGTTGTTTCTAGGGGCCTAGATGTGAAGCATTAGAAAGACTGGAATCCAGCAGCTAGACTGTCAGAGAAGCCAAGTATTTTACTGTGCATCTACTGTTTCCTTTTGGGAAAAATTTATCTGCTTTTCCTTAGCTAGCTGTGTAAAGAAATCCTTAATTTTTTATGCCTTGGTGTTAATTACATTAAAAGTATGTGAACTTGAGCCGGGCATGGTGGCGCGTGCCTGTAAACTTCAGCCTATGAAGCGGCTGGGGCTAGGGATCTCGGTTCGAGTCCCGCCTGGGGCCCGTAGCAAGACCTAGTTCCAAAAAAATAGCTGGGCGTGGTGGTGCGTGCCTGTCATCTCAGCTACCTGGGAAGCTGAGGCTGGGGATGGCTTGAGTCTGTGGTACCCCGGGCAACGAGAGCCTGCGGTTCCACGGGCAAAAATAGCGAGACCTAGTCTCAAAAACAAAAACAAAATATGTGAACTTGAGCAGTTTTAGGATAGTCATCTTCTTCAAATCAAGAATCAGGAGAAAGAGAAAAACAGAATTGAGGTAATTAAAAGTCCATTGCAATGCACCAAGTAAATGTTATTCCTCTTTCCAGAGGCAGCAACTTTGCTCTATATATTACTGGACCTTTTGGGGTAAGTGAAAGGGTAATTTGACTTTCCTCTTAGACATTTGAGGATCTAGGAAAAGTGAAGGGGAATAATCTTCGCTTGGTGTGAGGAATGGGGTTGGTCTTCACTTATCTCTATAGAGCTGTGGGTAGATTTTCCAGTAAAAAGTAGGTTTGTGTCAGGTAGTGAAAATCTGGACTTATTGATGATGAGATATTTTCTTTGCGGTATATATTTATCTTACTGTCTTTCGTTTTTGTTTGTTGCAGATAAATATGATGCTGGCAAACCTGTATAAGAAGGCTGGTCAGGAGCGCCCTTCTGTCACCAGCTATAAGGAAGTGCTGAGACAGTGCCCATTAGCCCTTGATGCCATTCTTGGTACAGATCGTTCTCTGCCTGTTTTCTTGGCGTGTTCACTCTCTAAGATAGTAATTCTCAGTTACGTTTACACATTGAAATAAGCTTTGTTCTTTTGAAAGTGGCCCATGCCTCAGCTCTCATGGTGATTCGGTAGATGAGCATTGTCATGTGCTATTCCACTGATCAAGCAATATTAAATTCCGACTCTTCTGTGTGCATCGTAGATGGGGGGAGGGCTACCATAAAGCCTAAGGAAACAGTAGCTATTGCTTTGAATCGTTGAAGAGGGACACTGCTCCTCACCACTTTTCTCATGCTTCTTTTGGACTAGGTTTGCTGTCCCTTTCTGTAAAAGGTGCAGAAGTGGCATCCATGACCATGAATGTGATCCAGACTGTGCCTAACTTGGACTGGCTTTCCGTGTGGATCAAAGCATACGCTTTCGTGCACACTGGTGACAACTCGAGAGCAATCAATACCATCTGGTGAGAGCCACAGGGTTCATGCAGTGTTCGAGTCCCTTGCCTTGTGCCAGGGAAGGCTGATGTATCTAAATTCACACAACCGAAAACTGAGATGCTTGTCTCGGTGTTTCGGCTGCTTGTCCCTGGTCTCTGAGTGTACTAGACAGTCCCACCTGAGTAGTAATCTCTGTGTGGGCCCATTCACTATAAACTTGGATTGAGTTCAGCTCATGGGAAAGTAGTTAACCCTTACAAAGCTGCGTGCCATAAGGTGTCACACTTGAACCTAGCCGTGCAGCTTTTGCAGGCGCCCCGGAGTTTAGTTTATTGAAGTGTCAGACCTGGGTCCTTAGGGCTGAGATTTTCTTTCCATTCAGACAAGTTCCAAAGACAAGACACTGGGGACTTTGTTATACAGAATCATTTGGTTCAGTCGCTGCCTTTTGTGAATGATGTTATGACCATTTGAGGGTATGTTGTCCTCTTAAAAAATTGCAGCCAGAAAGTTCTTTCCATAACTTTTTTACTCTATGTATGTGTTAGTCTGTGCTACACAATCTTTTAAAATGATAAACTTAGAATAAGAAAATCTAGTGTGCACAGTTAGCTTTTTTATTCTTAAACTTTCGTAAATACACAAATGTAGTATCTATTTTTGCCCAAATCCTAGATTCAACAACTGGAGATTTATAATAGACTGTGAGGTTTATTAATGTTTAATATTTTGAAGTTCGCTAGAGAAGAAGTCCTTATTGCGAGATAATGTGGACCTCCTGGGAAGCTTAGCAGATCTGTACTTCAGAGCTGGAGACAATAAAAACTCTGTCTTAAAGTTTGAACAGGCACAGATGCTGGATCCTTACCTAATAAAAGGTAAGTACTTCTTGGGGCAGGGCAGAAGTGGCTGTAGAGGACTAGGTCAGAGAAGATAGAAAATGTAACATGATCCTCTGATACCTTTTTTTATTTTTCATTTTTTAAATTTGTTTAGAGACTAGACTAGGTCTTGCTATGTTGCCCGGGGTAGTCCTAAACCTGCAGATTCAAGTGATCCCTAGCCTCAGCCTCCCAGGTAGCTGGGATTACAGATGCGTGCTACCACGCCTGGCTATTTTTTAGAGACTAGGTCTCACTAAGTTGCCCGGGGTAGTCTCGAACCTGTGGACTCAAGCGATTCCTGGCCTTAACCTCCCAGCGCTGGGATTACAGGCACGCGCCACCATGCCTGGCTAGCTGATACCTTTTTTAATTGAAATATTTGTAGAATTTCTAACAGTAGTCATTTACTGTTTGTAAGGTCCTGACAGCTGTTTGTAATGCTTGGATAATTCCATTTGGAGCAGATGTTTCTGCTGAGAGTATCAGTTTCTGCTGGGAGTATCATCTACTTGCCTTTCCTTTTGAGAGCAGCCGTAGCCTTTTCTTGTGTGACTTAAAAATTTATGATGTGCCTGACTGAAAAGTTGGATGGCATTCCCAGAAACATTGCATCCTTTTAAGGAATTTAATTTTACTCTGTATTTAGTATAGTTAAAAGGAAGCAAGTAAAGGCTGGGCACAGTGGCTCGTGCCTGTAAGCTTCAGCCTATGAATCAACCGGGGCTAGGGATCGCGGTTCGAGTCCACCTGGGACCCATAGCGAGACCTAGTTCCAAAAAAATATAGCTGGGCGTGGTGGCGCGCGCCTGTATTCCCAGCTACCTGGGAAGCTGAGGCTGGGGATTGCTTGAGTCTGTGGTACCCCGGGCAACGAGAGCCTGACGTTCCATGGGCAAAAATAGCAAGACCTAGTCTCAAAAAGAAAAAAAAAAAAAGGAAGCAAGTGAGCAAATATTAAGGAAGGAATAAAGCGATTAAAAGAAATAATTAGGAGAAAAATCATTTGGTTAGAAAGAAGATTGCAGCTGAAGGGGTAAACCACACGACTTTTTTTTTTTTTTTGAGACTAGGTCTCGCTCTGTTGCCCGGGGTTGTCCTGATCCCACGCACTCAAGTGATTCCCCAGCCTCCCAGGGACCTGGCATTACAGGCACTTGCCACTGCGCCCGACTGCTTTTTCAAGACCAGGTCTCGCTATGTTGCCCGGGGTAGTCTCGAACCTGTGAACTCAAGTGATCTTCAGCCTCCCAGGTAGCTGGGACTACAGGCGCCTGCCACTGTTCCTGGCTGCTTTTTTAAGACCAGGTCTCGCTGTGTTGCCTGGGGTAGTCTCGAGCCTGTGAACTCAAGCGATCCCTGGCCTCTTATAGGTGCGTGCCACCACTCCTGGCTCACAGGGATTTTCAAAGGATGACTGTTGGGTCACTGACAGTGAGTGAAAGTTAAGAAATACAGGAAAGCTCAGAAATAGTGGGGATCAGCTCAGATAAGCTGAAGTCTGCTTGTGAAAACCCCCAAAAAGGCTATCATCAGGAAAACCCAGCCTTGTGACAATTAAGTCATAAAGACTCTTAAACCACAATGACACAGTGGGAGGTTGCCTTCACAAGTGTATGCATGGGAGACAGACCCAGAAAGAGGTATTTATTTGCAAGATCTCCCTCCTGCCCGGTGCCATTTCTCTCCCCAAGCTCCCGTGCTCTGGTGAACACGAGGTTTCGGAATATTGATGTGATGGCAGTTGGCAGCCTGGAGATGGAGGCTCACGTCTAAGTGGGGGATGTTGCAGTAATCGTGCTTCACGAGACATTTTCCTGGGGACCCAGGGGAGAAGGGGTAGCTGGGATGGAGGGGAATGGTGATGAGACAGCAAGTGCTCGAGCCCTTTGTGTAGTGCGGGAGAGTCACGCTTTGGGGAGCGGGAGGTGTCTTAAACATGAACTAGATCCTAGAAAGAATTAGATGCTTTTTTCTGGAGTAGGCCAACGTTTTCTCTGAGGTTAAATGGCAGATTAAATGAGTCGTCCTTACGGTGCCCAGATCTCATAGAGGAGAACTTATTTGATGCCTTTTTTGGGCCTTTTCTGGGTTAGTTAGGATGTATCCTGCCAAACGGAACAGGTCGGAGCAGGGATTGACCGTTCCTGAAAATAACAGGCTTTCACATTGTGAGGTGGGGCCTTTGACTCCTTTGTTTTTTAAGAGAGAGAGAGAGGGAGAGGGCTTAATGGTCATTTTGTACAAAACTGGAGATTCTGGGGGCAAGGGCTCGGACCATGAGGGAGCTGGGGTCTCCTTGCAGGCTCTCACAGTGACTGCTTCTTTATGAAGAACCCCTGCGCCTTTGTTTAAGGAGTCAATTTCTCTCTAGGAATGGATGTATATGGCTATCTCCTAGCACGAGAAGGGCGATTGGAGGATGTGGAAAACCTTGGCTGCCGCCTGTTCAACATTTCTGATCAGCATGCAGAGCCCTGGGTGGTCTCCGGGTATGTGTCCACATTTTCTTTTCTAACCTCTTTTCACTTATTTGGGAAATTGTGGTTTCTCCTGAAGAGGCTATACGTTAAAAGCACAGGTTCACAGGATAATCAGTCAACTCGAGTCATAGCCTGTGACTTGAAAGTGTTATTTACCTCTAAATTTTTTTTTCTCATTCGGAAAATGAGGCTGATGTCCTTGCTTCTTGGGGTGAATATTAATTGAGATGATGATGGTATCACCTTTAACACTGGGCCTGCTCCTGGGAAGTCAGGCGTGAACCAGCCGGGGGTGCTGCTTCGATACTGACCTGACTTTCTAGATTCTCTCCAGGTCCATCATCTGACAGCAGACGTAGATAACCAAGCTCTTACTATGCTTTCTTCCTCATATCAAGATTTTGGGTGTCTTTTCCCCTACTCATTTCTTAGGCTAACACTTAGTACATTTGTGATAAGGGTCATGTAGAAGGCCTTTGGCTTTTGGATTACGTTTTTTATAATTTCCTCAAAACTTTTTTTCCCCTTCAGGTGTCATAGTTTCTATAGCAAACGCTACTCCCGGGCGCTCTACTTAGGAGCCAAGGCCATCCAGCTGAATAGTAACAGTGTCCAGGCTTTGCTCCTTAAAGGGGCAGCCCTTAGGAACATGGGCAGAGTTCAGGAAGCAATAATCCACTTTCGGGAGGCTATACGGCTTGCACCTTGCCGCTTGGATTGCTATGAAGGTAAGATGAAGAGCCATGTGGGCATTAGGTGCGCGGTCCGCTAGACCAGCAGTTCTCACAATGTGCATAAAATTCCCCAGAGCGGGGTGGGGTGGGGTGGGTGGGTTTAAAAATCCTGGTGCCAGGTCACTTCAGTGCTGTGTATAGCAGAATATGAGGGGTTGGGAGGTGCCAGTTCGAGTGCCAAGGTGTGCGTCCTTTATTGCTTGTTAGGGCTTTTGTTGAGATTTTCATGCCATACTTTCAGAGTCCAGTTTTCTCATTCTTTTTTCGAGTTTTGGGGAGGGAGTAGTGGGGGTGTGTTGCAGAGATGGCCCATCACTAATGAGACCTTCTGAGCCTGATTGCGTCTCCTCTTTTTCACTTTGTCTTCACCTTGGGCCAGGAGTATGACAGCGTAATTCCACAGTCTCCGGATGGTGCTGCTTTGGGAACCAGCTGCTTCGTTCTGACCTCCAGAATGGGCATGGTCAGGGTCAGACCTCTGTTATGTAACATTGTAAGGTCATGCGAACTGACCCCAGGAGTTCAGAGGCGCTCTGTGGGCTTCGACAGCCTTTGGTGACTCAGTCACAGACGTTAAAATAGATCTGAAAAGATGCAGTTCCTCCAGCGTATATTTTTATGAGAATTTAAAAATAAACGCAGGAGTCTGGGAGTGATTTGCTCTTAACAGGAAGATGAGTTTAAGTTTGAGAAATGAAATGTGGAAGCTGGGCAAAGAGCAAACACATTTAGGTAGCCAGAGAGCTACACCTGTTAGGATGTTGTTCAGAAAGAAACCCTGGTGTCTCACACCATCCCAACCTGGGTAGTAGGTTCATCGACGGCTCCAGTAGCATGAAGCATGTCAGCGCCCTTAGCTCCGGCTTCATAGGACTGTTCATAGTGAACAGGGAGAAATGGCCACCTTGAAAACCTTAATTTTCTCTCCCCCCCAGGGTAATGCTGCCCCTAGAGCCCCTCTAGCTTGTAGAGCCCCTCCACCCAGGCCAACGTGTGCGCACTTAGGCATGCCCATGCTCACTGGGCCTAGGTGTGTGCAGTCCTGGGGCGGGCGCAGACCACAAGCGCCAGTCTTAGAGGCTAGTGATGGAAGGGTGCGAAAATCCCTGCTGACTCATTTACCCGACACCCAGCAAACCAAGCTGTTGGGCTCAGGTTAAATTCTTGATTCTAACACAAACTCCTCTAGCTGCCCAGCTGCTGGTATCACACTAGTCCCGTTCCTCGTGCCTGACTCGTGGGTGCTCAGGGAGGCAGTGGAACAGATCCTTGACCACTGTGCTCGGACGGAAGGGTGATTAGGAATTGTGGGGGTAGAGGATGCGCCCCACTTACTGAGTCTTCATGGGCTGCCTTCACTTGGACCCTTCAGGGATTTTAATCCAAGTGATGCCGGTTATGCTCTGTGGTGCTTTTCACAGCTTCCAGCAGAGCTTCCTTTAGTGTTGGAGAACCCCGAATTAATACAGTACATTCTCTGTATTTCCTTCTGGAACCCCAGTGGGGCTGTAACAGTGAAGTAAAGCAATTCAGTAAGTGGTTGCAAACCACTGTGTTCCTGATTCAACACGTTGCCCCTAAGAGTCAGGTGATTTCTGGTTAAGTAACCACAGTGTGTGGTGTTATGTGCACACATGTTTTAAGTGCTGCTAGGTTGGAGGAGTGTGCAGAGAAAATCTGCCAGGGAGTGTGTGGGCTTGGGGTTTAAGCTGTTTTTCTGTTTTGATGAGTGCTTGTGCCAAAAAATACTTCCTCTGTTCTCAGCCTCTTGGAATGCGGCGCCAACTCTACTTGAGGTATCCCATGGGTACCATCTTGTTGAGAGGCGAAGAGCCTTTTGTTGGAAATATCTTGCTCTGTTTCAGCTAATGATTAGCGGCACATTTGTTCCTCTAACATTCGGCTGGCTGCCTCCATGCTCTAAATTTACTGATACATGTTTCATGTTGTTCCTTTCACTGACTGAAGGTGCCTTTGCAGTGCAGCCTTCTTCCACATGCACCACGTGCTCTGGGGAAGATCCCTTCTTAGCTATCCCATCAGCATACCCTCAAGTCTAATCTTCCCACCAGAGTTTTCTCCTGGCCTGCCCTTGGTCTGAAGCTTCAAAGGTTTGGGATTTGAAAGGCTGTCAGAGTGGAAATGTGACTTGGAATGGCAATGTGGTTTCTTTCCCTTCAGGTCTCATCGAATGTTACCTAGCTTCCAACAGTATTCGTGAAGCGATGGTAATGGCTAACAACGTTTATAAAACTCTAGGAGCAAATGCACAGACCCTCACCCTTTTAGCCACCGTTTGTCTTGAAGACCCAGTGACACAGGAGAAAGCCAAAACTTTACTAGACAAAGCCTTGACCCAAAGACCGGATTACATTAAGGCTGTGGTGAAAAAAGCAGAACTACTTAGTAAGTATCTACTTTCCTTTTGGGTGTTCAGTTGTTTAAATCTGATCTCTACTGGATTCCCTGGTCCCAGCGACAAGACAGTGACAAGACAGGTGTGCGCCTTTTACAGTAGATCTGAGCCTGGGTTTATATTTAGCTGGCTTAGACCTGTTAGGACTGGCAGTGACTGCCTTAACCCGGTCATATTCACTTGGTACCTATTCAGCTCACTTCAGTCTAGTGTTGGTTGTCCAGAATAGTCTAGGCGTAACATAACCACGATTAGTTACTACTTATTGGGATGGGTTTTCTTGGGGACTTCCTTTTGGCCTGAGTATTTTTTAGTTGGAATTGGTAATAAACTCCTGGGTTTGGACTAGTAAGATGAGTAAAAAGCATTTTGACTTTTTGTTTGAACTTGGGTTAAGAGTACATGTGAAAAATCACAACTGAAACCGCATGATTTCCTGGTTGAGCAGGAATTCAGATGAGTCTGATCTCACCACCTGCTGTACCACTGTCTGGAGCACATCTTACAGGTGGATTGCCGGCTGATGGTTGTTGTTGTGGTCTTGTGTGTATAGCTTGAGATGGTGTGTGAGCAGGAAAATGAGGGTCTTTTTCTTTCCAGGCAGAGAACAGAAATACGAAGATGGAATTGCCTTGCTGAGGAACGCGCTGGCTAATCAGAGTGACTGTGTCCTGCATCGAATCCTGGGAGACTTCCTTGTAGCTGTCAATGAGTATCAGGAAGCAATGGACCAGTATAGTATAGCGCTAAGGTAGGCACACAGCCTCCCATGGGGGCAGGTCACTGAGGGGAAGAGGAGGCAGGGAACTGCGTAGGACTCTGACACACACTTCGTGCTCATGGCTGAACAGTAATAGTAGACATGGTAGAAGTTACCTGTGAATTCCCGACTTCTGAAATTTTTTTCTTGAAGTATATTAACGTTAAAGAGCTCTTCACTCATCGCCAGCCCACACCCCTACAACTGTTTTCATCTGTGTAGTCATCTTCCTGGCCTTGCCCACACATACACGTATTTTTATAAGGTTATATGTAGTATATATTTTATATTCTGCTTTTTCAAATCAAAGTATTGTAAGTACTTCCCCGTGTAAGTACTTCCCCGTGTTTCTACTTACTTAGTTGTTACGAACTCGAGCTCTGAAATCCGACTACTGCCTTCACCACCTGTTCTCTTGGGCGAGTTACTAACAGATTTTCTTGTCTGTTATCTACCTTATTGGGTATAAAATGATTGAATGAGGATTATATCATCCCATGTAAAGCTCTTAGCACTGTGCCTGGTACATAGTAAATACTAATAAATAGTGGTATTCTTACTGCTTATTACAGAAGTGGTTTCTTTGAGGGTTGTCTGCGTGTCTGTCAGGTGATGGTGAAGGCCTGTCTTTCACCGAGTCTGACCGCAACCATTTATTCGCTCAGCAGCCAAGCCCACGCATGTGTCTGGCCCTCAGACCTCCGGGGGCTGCCGTGCTGGAGGCACGCAGCTCAGGCGTGCGCTCGGATCGCTGCCACGTGCTGATACTCTCGCAACAGTCTCTAGACGGCAGGGTGGGAGTGCAGGGGGAGAGCTGAATGGAACATTCCAAAGAAGTTACAAATCAGGCTGTAGTTACGTAAGTAGGACTAGGCTCCTTATTCAGCAAGGCTCTTGCCTGCTTTTTGGAAGCCCGCAAGCAAGTGAAAAAATAAAAGGCCAAAGCTTTCCTCCGAGGTGGAGTCTTCTAGAGCTCGGACACCAGCAGGCCCAAACGGCGGTCAGCAGGCAGGAAGGGGATTTCTCAGGCCCGGTCAGTGTCCTGAGGCCTCTGCATGGGGTTTGGTGCATGTAGTGACCTTAGTGCTGGGTGGCTGGGCGGGGGTAGCTCTGGCTGGGTCCTTGGGCCTAACCTGGGCATTGGCACATCTGCCCATGCTAGCGTGGGTGTTTTTTTTTGTTTGTTTTTTGAGACTAGGTCTCACAGTTTTTGCCTGTGGAACCGCAGGCCCACGTTGCCCAGGGTACCATGGACTCAAGCAATCCCTAGCCTCAGCTTCCCAGGTAGTTGGGATTACAGGTGCGCACCACTACGCCCAACTATTTTTTGGGGACTAGGTCTCACTGTGTTGCCCCAGGCGGGACTCGAACCGTGATCCCCAGACCCAGCCGCAACTCTATAAGCTGTCACTTACAGGCATGCGTCACAGTGCCTGGCTTTAGCGTGGTGTTTTTGATTGATCACTGAAATGCTGTGTGCTTGAATATATCACAAGAACATGGAAAATAGATATTCACAGAAAAATAGATATTTTTTGTAATCCTGTAACTTGAAAACCCAATACTATAGGAAACTACATTTGAATTCATGCCATCTAGTTGCTACCTCTGGCGGAATACTCGGGGCAGTAAGTATGGTAAAGGCCTAAGAAATATATAGAGAAACTCAAACTGAATTCTGAAAATGAGGCAAAGACAACCCTTTTCGCTCCTAGCTGCGGATCCCTCACCGGCCTACGGACACGGAGTGGCTGGAGAGGCCGGGCACGAGCCGCGCCTCTGTGACTGGGTGGTCGTTCCCTCTGTGCCAGGGAGATGAGCATCGGCCGGCACGGAGCAAGGCAGAGATTCAGGCCTCTCCTCTGTTTTGTTGTCCCCTAGTTTGGACCCCAATGACCAGAAGTCTCTAGAGGGGATGCAGAAGATGGAGAAGGAGGAGAGTCCCACGGATGCCACTCAGGAGGAGGATGTGGACGACATGGAAGGGAGTGGGGAAGAAGGGGACCTGGAGGGCAGCGACAGTGAGGCGGCTCAATGGGCCGACCAGGAGCAGTGGTTCGGCATGCAGTGAGGTGGGGCGGCTCCTGGCCGTGCTGGCCGGCCCTGCCTGAGTGCGCCGGTGGACCAGAGGAACCTGTAGGCGCCCGCCGCTCTCTGGGAGGACGAGGATGGCAGCTGTGCTCGCAGCCGGGGTTCTGCCCCTCGCTCTGTATTCCTAGTAGTGACTGAGCCTGACCGGCCTTCCGTTTGTTCCCCTGCTCCCACCAGGGAGGACTCTGTGAGCACTCGGGAGGCCTGTGCACATGCCGGGCCTCTGGGACCGAGTGCTTTTATGTAGACCCGGTTTCCAAGTCCGAGGGCTCGGGGACTAGGCGGTGTCTCGTCTGTGCCGTGGTGGGTTGCAGGAGTGGCTGCCATGCAGCGGGCCGGGCAGCAGTGCGGGCAGCCCCTTGCAGAGGAGGTTCCTGATCCCAGACACACCCTGGGCTGTGCAGACCTTCCAGTCACCTCGCCGCCTCCTGCAGCGTTGGCGATGCCTTAAGCTGACAGCTGCTGCTGGGCAGAACACTCTTCCTCTTTGCTAACCTGGCACTCGCCTGTGAGCCAGGGCCAGCTCTGGCCGCCGGGGTGGCGAGCGCGTGGGTAGAGGTGCATCCGGGTTAACTCACTAATAAAACTGTTTTGTACAGTAACGGTGTTGGGTTGAATCGGAGTCTCGCTGCTCCTCGGCCTCTTGACTCCGCTTCAGAATTCGCCGCTGCCAGCCCACACCCCACTTCCCCGGGGGGAGTGAGCAGGCAGGCAGCTGGTCAGCCTGGCTCTGTCGGGGGGCTGGGGTCGGTGCTGGCTCTCACCGTCGGTCACCGCTTCCACCTGGGCTCCTTCCCTGGGGGCTGGGCCGGTGGAAGCCCACCTGCTCTCCCCCCCGGGTCAGGATAGGAGACTTCGACTGTACACTTGACTCGGAGATGAAGGGGAGGGGATGGCCAGCTAACCCTGGAGTTTTGTGAATTTCAGAGCTGGTGCCGAGGGTGAACTCGCCGTCTTGAGGTGTAAAGACGATGACGGCATCCGACAGCTCAGAGCTCAGAGCCACTAGTGCCACTTAAAATGGTATAAAGCGACTGTCTTTGGGGACGTGAGGCGAAGCTTGGGCAGCGCCGCTTGTGAGCAGTTTCTAAAGCAACAGGCTCGGGGCCCCAGGGCCTGGAGGAGACAGGCTTGCTGGCCGCGCGCTCGTTCCAGAGCAAAAGTGAAACTTCGCGCTTCGCTCTCCTTGGGGGAGAGGCCCAGCCCCGCCCTCCCGAGCGTGGATTTGCTTGTCAGGCCAGTCGCCTTGACCCCTGAGGTTCCCGCCGGCAGAAAGGTGGAGGCCAGGCTCGGTGAGCTGCCACCTCCCGGCAGCATCTCTGCGTTCCTCTCCTGACCGGGGCAGGCCCCTCGGCTCCGCGGGGCAGCCCGGCCTATCCATTCCAGGTCGCTCCGTCTCAGCGACACCAGGCTGGGTCCTCTGGCTCCCACCTGCAGCTCCAGCATTTCTGCCCTGACAGGTCTGGGTGCCTCCGGCTCAGAAGAGGCAGCTGAGGCCACATCTCTAGAGCATCTGGCCTAGAACCGGAAGCACTCTTGGTCCATCCACATCAAAGAGTGGGAGGAGCTGGACCTGGGAAGTGCTGAAGACCTCGCCTGGCATCACGGCCACTGTCTCACCAAAGAGAAAGGCCTGAGGCTGGGGAGCCAGTTCTGTGGCTGCCCCCGGAGCCACCTACCCGGAGACTAAGTCTGGCACAGGATGACCTCCAGGTGCCCGTAGTCACCGCAGGTACATGCTAGTGTCTGGAGCCACAGAGCCAGCTGGGGGGCATTTTAGGGGTTTTCTGCCAGCTCCCCTCACCCCCTCACTGTCAGGTTATCCAGAGTGCGGACTTAGAGCCAAGCCTGGCTCAGCTGTGTTGTAAAGGGGCAGCTCTCCCGCTCAGCTGCAGATCAGCGTGGTGCGTCGTGAGCATCATCACCAGGGTCACCGCCAGGCATCCCTGGGGACTGGTGTCGCTTTGTAGCCCCTTCTGGGGAACCTCAGCTAGAAGGGAGGCAGTGTCCAAAGGAAGGGTGCTCTTCCAGACCCCTGTGCCAGCCTTGGCAGGTGTGACCCGCCTCACAGAGCTGATGTCAGGAGCCAGTTTGGGGGTGGAGGGGGTCATACTCCAGCCTCTCACACCTCAGAGAAAGGCAAACCCCCCACCCCCCAAACCCAGAATCGCCAACATGAATGTACTCAGTGATGCGGATCCCAAGGCCTGTGTCAACCTAACCCCAGCCCAGGGCCTGGGCCCCGGAAGCTGCATATAGCTCCTGCAGCTTCCTGTTCTGATCCAGGCATCCCTGGGCCAACGCTGAGGCACAGTTCAGGGTCTCTGGAGCTGCAGGCCTGAGCTTAGCCCCACGGCAC
The DNA here is from genome assembly GCA_004024945.1 of Uropsilus gracilis. Taxonomy (NCBI): domain Eukaryota; kingdom Metazoa; phylum Chordata; class Mammalia; order Eulipotyphla; family Talpidae; genus Uropsilus; species Uropsilus gracilis. The sequence continues at coordinate 26,506 of PVHY01017965.1, forward strand.
CTCCCAGTAGTCTCCGGAGGCCACTCCCAGACCTGCTGGCCGCTCCCTGGGCCAGGCCACCCGCTGCTGCCAGCCTGGGTGCTGGATGGGCTCCTGAGGTAAGTGCCTGACTAAGGTTTCCCGCTTCCCCCGGAGCCTCCCTGCCCAGGGAAGCAGGAGAGGCCCCAGCTCACCGGGGTGCCCACCCCAAGCAGGGCGGGGGGTGGATTTTTCTCAGCTGTGGTGGCATCACCGTGGGCCGCACATCCCTCCTTTCAGCACGTGGCTGGTGTTGAAGGGACACAACTGGCGAGGAGAGGAGGGGGAAGGGGGAGGGAAATGGGTGTGTGTGGGGGGAGCTGTACCTGTAGGGGGTGCAGCCACTGTGGAGAACGGTGACCCCTGGGCCCCTTGTGGGTACAGACCCCCGCCGATGGCAGCACCCACATTCGCGCAGCAGTGTGCAGCCAGCAGGTGTGTGTGGGGGGCATGTGCCACCCATCCTGGGCGGGACTTTCTGTGCAGAGCTCGGGCGGGTGTCTGGACAGGAGGACGTGGCCTACAGCCCTCCCCCAGGGCGTCCTGGCCACAGTTCGCACGACAGCAGTGTGTCGCTGACGTGTGCGCTGCACAGAAGCACGTGGCGGAGAGTGAGGCAAAGACGCCATTTCCGGCGTCTGCACAGAGCAAGGCTGGCTTGCGCCGCCTGTAGAGGCCGTGCAGCCTGGGCCCTGCGTCGACGGCCCCGCGGAGCCCTCCCGCGGGCTGGCGGTGGACGTGCTTCCAGCTCAGCGAGCACAGTCGCCCGTCTGCCGAGCGCACGCAGATGGCCGGGGCAGCCTCGTAGGTCTCAGGCTTCCCATGGGCTAGGGGCGGAGCCGAGCAGGTGGTGTGTCAGTCGTCCGCGTCCACCCAGGCTTCTCCCACAGAGCCCTGGTAGGGCCCTAGCCGTGACCGTGACACGCTGCAGCTGGAGGGAGAGGGGCCGCCCGCGCATCTCGCCGTCTCTGCGGCCCTCGGCCTGGCCGGGTGTATAGGCTGCCATGCCAGACGCCCGCAGGAGCCGTGCCTCCTGCTGCCCTCGCTCCCCAGCCGGCCTGGCCATCTGTACAGACAGCCCTTCAGGGACCTCCTCTGGGCAAACGCCCCAAGGGCGCTGCGGAGGGGAGGATGCGATGGTCCTTTTGGGAAACCTTGAAGAAGCGCGACACCTGGTCTGCCCAGCCGTGAGCCCAGGCGGCCCTGAGGCCTCCCCAGCCCCCGGACCCCTGTCATGGCTTCTCACTTGTGGTGAGCCAGGAGCTCCCCAGCCTCTGAACCGCACCTGACTGCCCCTTGTGTGGACGGGAGCTTGTGGACGCCAGTGAGGCCACGGCGGCCTCTGCCTTCTCTGTGGATTTGGGCTGCTTCCCGCGGACAACTTGCTCGGGCTCTGGGCTGGGGAGTGTTTCCAGGACTGAGGTCAGACCTTGCCCGTGTTGGGGCTCCGTGTGTGTGCCCGACAGGCTTGTGGGCGTGCCCGCCTTGACCACCCCCTCGGAGGAGGGTGGGAGGCGCAGGTCGGTGGCCCGTGTGGCTGTGACCAGGCGGCTCCTTCAGCCCCGCTGTGCTCCAGTTCCTCTGGAGCAGCTTCCGTGAGCTCAGAGCCGACGCCTGTTCCTGTGCAGCTGTTGAGGTCAGACACTCGGCAAGAACCCAGCGCTCGGGTCTGGGGTGAAGGGTAGGGGATGGAGCCTCCTCCCAGAGCTCCCTCTCCCTCCAGGTGTCAGCTTCCCGATGGCTGTCAGGCCGGGTCCTCTCTGGCACTTCATTCCCTGTCCCTGGCAGTGCCAGCCTCGCCCTACCTGGGCCCTTGGCTCAAGGGAGTTTTTAATTTCCGAGTCCTCTTTCACCCTTGACCTCAGCCTTCTTGGTCCTCTCCCCACCTCCGAGCAGTGAAAGTTTGTTGACTGAGTGATAATGGCAGCAAGGAGGGTCTGTCCTGGAAGGGCCCTGGACCCTCAGTGTCCAGACCAAAGCCCTGTCCTTGCTCTGGCACCACGGGGCCAGGCTGCCCCCGCTCCTCCACCCCCCATGCCCGCTGCTGCCGCCGCTCGGCTGAGCTGGCCTGCGTGACAGTGAGGACAGAGGGGACTGACCCACAGCTCCCATCCAGAGCCGCCTCCAGAGTCCTGAGCCTGGGTCCCAGCTGGCCTGGGACGGTGGCCTGGGGGCACCATCTCGGAGATGGGGACCCCTAGCAGAGACAGGAGCACGGCCGCTGGTGGAGAAACTGCGGGTGGCCTGGGGCCAGGGCCCGCCCAGGTGTGACTTTTATTTTTAAATAGAAAATCTGAAACCTGTGTGACAGAACCTTCATGCAGAAGCGCGTGACACACGTGCAACAGAAACTGCATGCGGAAGCGCGTGACACACGTGCAACAGAACCTACATGTGGAAGCGCGTGACACACGTGCGGCCGAGCCTCCACATGTTCATGCATGACACGTGGCAGAGCCTCCTTGCAGGAGCGCATGACACGTGGGGTAGAGCCTCCATGCAGAAGCATGTGACACATGTGTGGCAGAGCCTCCACACAGGAGCATGTGACACACGTGAAGAGCCACAGGGGAACCCCTGTTTGCACTTCACCTAGAACAAGAAATAGAATGTTTGTTATTCCAGAAACCTCTGCTCGGCCCAGATCACAGCCTCGCCCCGGCCCCTTTGCCCTCCACGGCCCGTTGGGGGCCCAGCAATGGCGCTGACCCCAGGAGCCTCTGTGCTGGGAGGGAGGAAGGGGCACCCGTCTGGCCAGCCCGTCAGCCCGATCACCCAGTGGCCAGCAAGGGGCAGGGCTCCAGGCCAATGGCCCGACACCCGCTTGTCTGGACTTGGCTTTTATGCTTCCTTCGTCGTCTGGTCCTGGGAGTCCCGGCAACCTGGGCACACAGTGCCTTTTCCTCCCCTGCAGAATCATCCCATCCGCCCCTTGTCCCTTCGTGCTGCCAAGTTCCACCCTGAGCAGCTCTTTCCCTGCCCGGGCGCTTCCTGCACCCAGAGTCAGGCTGCATTTTCAGAAGCGCTGCTGATGGAGCCCTGTGTGTGCTGGAGCCCCGTGCGTCTCATGGACGCTGATGCCCGGGTGTCTCACGGACACGCCTCCCTTTCAGAATGTCTCGGTTCCAGGGAAACTGAGCACACAGCGCAGCTTCCCCTGTGCTGACAACTGACGCTCATGACATGAGCGTTGGCTAGAATTCACAGAGCAAGATCGGTACAGCGACGTTCATGGGAGTCCTCCCTTCCCCGCGCCTTAGTTTTCACCCAGCATCATCTTCCCTTCCAGACAGAACTGCTGTGACGCGTTTCTGTGTGTTTCTCCGCACGTACGTGTCGGGTGGCCTGATGGATCGAGGGCTGCGCAGGTACTTGCACGCTTTCCTCCCGCCTCTTCCCCACTGCCTCCCCAGCACTACCCAGCCTGACAGTGCCCAACTCATCTCGGCAACACGGTTGGAGTGGAAGGACAGTGGCCCACCTACATTATTCTCTTGGCAGCAGGATGGGGCTTCTGATGTAGGCGCGCTCGGTACCTGCTCCTGGGAAATCCCTCTTTCTGCCCACTCGTCTGTCAGGCTTATCAGTTGCTCATCAATTCCGAGATGAGAATCTTTGTTATCTCGGACACAGGTCAGAACATGGGAGCAAACATGAGTTGGTGCTTTCTCAGTCTCTGTAGGGTCTTCTGACCCA
>PVHY01017966.1:0-30187 GCA_004024945.1 Uropsilus gracilis
TTTTTTGAGGCTAGGTCTAACTTTTTGCCCGTGGAACCACAAGCTCACGATGCCTGGGGTACCACAGGCTCAAGCAATCCCTAGCCTCAGCTTCCCAGGTAGCTGGGATTACAGGCATGCACCACCACACCCAACTATTTTTTGGGACTAGGTCTCACTGAGTTGCCCCGAGCGGCACTCGAACCGTGATCCCTGGCCCCAGCCACTTCATAGGCTGAAGCTTACAGGCACGAGCCACCGTACCCGGCGGAATCCTTTTCTTAATCTGTATTCTAAAATGACTTTTCTTTTGAACTATTTATAATATTAGCTCTTATATTTAGATCTGTGATTCTTTAAACTTAAACTTAGTATTTTAATGTGATGTGAGGGGTAAATATCAAGGTTATCTTTATTTTCCTTATGGATATCAGATTTTACCAATACATTTTGAGTTTTCTTGCTACCTTGACCAAAAACCAGTTGACCAATATAGAATGTAGTTTTATTTCTGGACTTTTAATTCTGTTCCCTTTCTTAGTAATTCTATCCTGTTATAGGTTTATCCTTTAAAATCCACACTTCCTTCATTACTGTTGCTTCAATATAAGCCTTCTGGTTTTAATTTTTTTTTTTTTTTTTGAGACTAGGTCTCGCTATTTTTGCCCGTGGAACCGCAGGCTCTCATTGCCCAGGGTACCACAGACTCAAGCAATCCCGAACCTCAGCTTCCCAGGTAGCTGGGATTACAGGCGTGCACCACCACACCCAGCTATTTTTTTGGAACTAGGTCTCACTACGGGCCCCAGGTGGGACTCGAACTGTGATCCCTAAGCCCCGGCTGCTTCATAGGCTGAAGCTTACAAGCACGAGCCACTGTGCCCGGCCTGGTTTTAAATTTTGATAAAAGTTTTTTGTAAACATTTTGATAAGAATAGCTTTATTATAATAAAATCACCATGCCCAGCTTTTTTTTTTTTGGCACTAGGTCTCGCTGTGTTGCCCTGGGCAGGACTAGGAACCATGATTCCCCAGACCCAGCTGCAATTCCATAGGCTGTCGCTTACAGGCCTGTGCCACCATGCCCAGCTTACTATTTTTTTAGGGTCACACCATTTTATTGAGAGGCTCCGAGGGAAGGCAGGAGAGGTTGGGGCTGAGATCTGACGTCTTTGACCAGCAGGGCTTTCCCAGGTAGCAGAAACGAGTATAAAGCCTTTAAGGATTCTGTTGTGGTTTAGGATAAAAATTTTGGGGGGGGGGTCTCGCTATTTTTTTTTCTTTTTTTTTTTTTTTAGGTCTCACCATTTTTGCCCGTGGAACCGCAGGCTCACGTTGCCTGGAGTACCACAGACTCAAGCAATCCCCAGCCTCAGCTTACCAGGTTGCTGGGATTACACGCATGCACCACCATGCCCAGATATTTTTTGGGGGGACTAGGTCTTGCTAAGTGCCCCCGGCTGCCGTGGCTTCCTAGGCTGCCACCTATAGGTATGCGCCACCATGCCCGGCCTTAGGATAAAATTTTTATGTATGCTAGATATTGATAATTTCTGTATAGTACTGTGAATGGACGTAGAAGAAATTATGAACTCTGGTTGGCCTCTATATTTTTTTCAAAATTTCGATTATGTACTTAACTGAAATAAAAAAAATTTTCTTATTGATGAAAGTGGATTGCAGCAAATTCAACTTTAAAAAGCTTGCCTATTTATCAGCCCCTCAGATGCTTGTTGGGAAAAATGAGATGTAAGAATAAGCATTTCTAGGCAGGCATGGTGGTGCATGCCTGTAAACGGCAGTCTAGGAAGCCACAGCAGGGGCCAGGGATCGCGGTTCGAGTCCCGCCAGGGACACATAGTGAGACCTAGTTCCAAAAAAATATAGCTGGGCGTGGTGGCGTGTGCCTGTAATTCCAGCTACCTGGGAGGCTGAGGCTGGGGATTGCTTGAGTCTGTGGTACCCTGGCATTGTGAGCCTGTGGTTCCACAGGCAAAAATAGCGAGACCTAGTCTCAAAAAAAAAAAAGAAAAAGAAAAAGAAAAAAGAATAAGAATTTCAAAAATGTGACAAGAAAAAAATAGTTTCACTAAATGGTTTGGACAATGAGTATATAGGTATTTAACTTGTATAATTTATGTTATGAACTTGTTTTCTTTGTACAAGAGGAAAAACTTGATTTTATTTAAATCTAAGCAGATTTTTATTTGACCACTATGCATTCTGGGAGCCGTTAAGATAGCTATCCATAATGTAGGTCTTACTTACTGTTTAAAATATACTTGGCAATTTTGTGGGAAGTAACTGGGATGTAGAAAGAACATAGAACTTGGAGGTAGAAAATGTAAGTTCAGATCCCAGTAATGTCATTGATCAGCTTTGTGCCTTTAAGCAAATCACTCATTTCTTGGTACCTATGTCTTTATTTGTAAATGCATGCTAAAGTCATAGTGTTATATATTTTAGGATTCTATGAACAACAACAACAACAACAACAAAATAACAGATATGGAAAGTACCACTCAAGTTGTAAAGTATTATTTTAATATTTTGTATTTTAGTAATATTTGAGCTAGATTGTGTTTTAAGTAGGTTAATTATAACCTAATATGCTTAATGTTTTTTATAGACAAGAGTAGTAATGATTTTATAGACAACATTAGTAACGATTGGTATAGGTGTGATAGTATCGGTATGATAAATGATAAAATGTCTTTCAAAATAGGTATAAATGTCTTGTACACCTTGGGGGTGCCAGTGTGTCACCAAGAATTAATATAGTTAAATTAGCTATTTTAATTTTTTTTTTTTTTTTGAGATTAGGTCTCGCTAATCTCATAGGCTCACCTTGCCCATGGTACCATGGACTCAAGCAATTCCCAGCCTCAGCTTCCTGGGTAGCTAGGATTACAGGCATGGGCCACCACACCCAGCTATTTTTTGGGACTACCCTGGGCGGGACTCAAACCGCGATCCCCAGACCTCGCTGCGACGCCTTAAGCTGTCGCTTACAGTCATGCGCCACCGTGCCTGGCTTATTTTAATTTTTAAACTTTAAGTTATATAGCCATCATTTAGACAATTAGCTATATTACCTACATAATCCTCCTCCCTTATATAGCCATCATTTAGACAATTAGCTATATTACCTACATAATCCTCCTCCCCTTTAAAATAAGAAGTAGAAAAACTTTGAGGACTGGTTTGAATGACTGAGGATTTTTCAGGATTTTGGTGGTGGGGGAACTGCTTGGATCCAAGTTTTAATGAGTTAATACTTTCCCCTATATTTTGTCCACCTTTCTGAAATAACGTAGTTTTACCTCATGCCAGTAGATGGGGATGTTTCTGTACAAGTAAATATCAAGAATGAATAAAGGTCTATAAAAATGAAACCCAAAGTCTTAAGTGTACTTGATCTTGCTTTCAGGGAACTTGCAGTGTAAACAAAGCAAAAAGACTTGAGGGACGAAAAAACAAGTAATTCTAGAGTTAGTTGCACACACAGTAAGGGTGGAGTAAGAATGAAAGTCCATGGTTATTTTTATTTTTTTATTTTTTTGAGATTAGGTCTTGCTATTTTTGCCTATGGAACCACAGGCTCACATTGCCTGGGGTACCACAGACCCAAGCAATCCCCAGCTTCAGCTTCCCAGGTATAATATAGCTGGGTGTGGTGGCGCGCACCTGTAATCCCAGCTATATTTTTTTGGAACTAGGTGTTGCTACATGCCCCTGGCGGGACTCGAACCGCGATCCCTGGCCCTAGCCTCGGCTTCCTAGGCTGCCGCTTACAAACATGCGCCACCATGCCCGGTCCCCATGGTTATTTTTAAGGGAGCTCAGTTTCCACATTCCAAAGTTGATTGTCTTTTGTCTTTTTTTCCCCCCTCCATTTATGAAAGAAAGATATATCTTTTGTTTATCCCAAAGAGCACCTTGTCATGTTGGGAGAGACCTTCCAGGGCACCAGGGAGACAAACCAGAATCCTGTTGTTTTTAAAGAAACTTTGAAATCTTGATTATTGTGATTTTTTTGCATATGACAAAAATTGAAATTTTGTGTATTTTGGTGGCAATATTCTTTAACATCCATTTGCTTTATATTAATGTTTTCATAACAATTTATAAAAATGAAGCAATAGACTAGAATTTATGCTAGACCCTTACTCATTGCAATTAGTGGTAACATTCACTATAGATACAGGAACCTAATGGTAAATAAGAAAGTCTCATTCATCTGGTGAAGAGCTGTGTATCCATTTTTCTTTCTTTCTTTTTCTGTTCTTTCTCTTTGATAATTGGCCTGTCCTAATGAGGATGCAGAAAAGGTCTGCTTATTGATTTTTGGTTGATATATCTCTCAGTTCTCTTTGAAATCTAGTCATCGCTCCCCCCTTCATCCTTTATCTTATGCCTTTTTTCTTTGAATTTTTTATGGAAACCAGATTATTACAGACTTACATCTAAAACAGGCTTTCTGATCTGATTCCAATATTGTTTCCATCATTCCTTTTTTCATGATATTCCTGTGCTGTTGCTCTGAACTACAAACCTTTTCTTATTCTCTTCACATACTTTTGTTTTCTCATGTTTTTAACAGCATTGTTTACTTAGATTGTCACCTTCCTTATCTACTTAGTCTTTTTACCTAATCTGCTTAGCTGAAGCATTATCCCCTCTGGAAGTCTTCCTAAACTGCCCTAGGCTTGAAATTGGGTAGCAAAACAAGTAAAATGGGGTGTTTAACCAAATTTACAAAGGGTGGGGAGGGGGGGCAGCTGACTTTTTAAAGACAGCTGCACACCAGGTTCTTTCCAGCCCACTCATGTGGTAGCAAGACTATATAAACCTTAAGAGGAGACAAAAACAGATTTACTTGGCCAGGTATGGTGGCGCATGCCTGTAGGTGGCAGCCTAGGAAGCCATGGCTGGGGCCAGGGATCACGGTTCGAGTCCTGCGCGGGGGGGGGGGGCATGTAGCAAGACCTAGTCCCAAAAAGATAGCTGGGCGTGGTGGCGTGCACCTGTAATCCCAGCTACCTGGGAAGCTGAGGCCAGGGATTGCTTGAGTCTGGTACCCCGGGCAGCATGAGCCTGCGGTTCCACAGGCAAAAATAGCGAGACCTAGTCTCAAAAAAGACAAAAACAGATTTACTTATTAAAAGATAAAACAAGGGCTGGGTGTGGTGGTATGTGCCTTTAATCCAGCCTGTAGAGGGAGGCTGAGGCTAAGAATCACTTGAATTGGTGGGTTCAAGACTACCCCAGGCAACATAGCGAGACCTAGTCTCAAAAAAAAAAAAAAATCAAAGTCACTGAGGAGTACAAGGAAATCCCTTTAATAATCTTACCACACAGTCCAGTCTCTAGTCTAAAAAGCACATGTCTGCAGCAGCCACAAGATGTAAACTGCCCCAAGTCAAGCCAGATGAAGGAGCCAAGATGGCGCCACCACTCCTTCTTCAAAGACACAGCTCCACTCACTCCAAGCCAGAAGTCCAGATGGCATTGTCGCTCCTCCTTCCAAGGACACAGCTACACTCCAAGCCAAATATAGAAATCAAGATGGTGTCGTTGTTCCTTCTTCTAAAGCGGGAGATTCAAATCCAATGAGAAAACCAGGATGGCAGTATCAATTCTCCTCCAAAAGACACAGCTACAGCATTCTTTCAGCTCCAACTCCAAAGTGGCCCCAAAACCAGCAAGATTTGCTTGATACAGCAGCAGCAAACACTTCAGCTGTCTCACGTTGAAAACAGCAACACAGCAAATTCTCTTCAGTTCTCCAAAAGACTTCCAAGCTTTGCAGTTTCAAAGTTAAACCAAGTTCTCGTATTAAATTTCCAAGTCAACCTATACAAGTTACAAGTCTCTTGACAGTGTGCTTTCTCAGGCTCTAAGTGGCCCAGGCTAGAGCATGTGGACCCTGCCAGCTCCTGCACCTGGAAGCTGTCAGCTTCTCCTGCTCCTCTGCTCTCTCTATTCTCTTCTCTCTACAGTGTTTTGTCCCAGTCTCCACCCTAATCTCCTAATACTAATCCTATCACCAGGCTTGGCTTCCCTTCTCCAAGTCTCCACCCACCAGAATATAATGACTGTCATTTTAATGCAGATGCTGGGGTTCACAGCATCCCAATTTCACCACAACCCCCCCCCCATCAACCTAAATCAGGTGTCTCTATCAATCCTTGCAAGAAATTAGGCAAATGCTCTTAAAGTAGATGAAAGATGTCTTGACAGGGCTCTTCGGTGTATGGGCAGGGTTAAAAGGGAGTTCAGTAAGTACTGACTGACTAGCAATGATGGGAAATTGCACCATCTTTGGACCAACAAAAGTGAAGTTATGGGGCTCCCAAGAGACTTACTTCTTATTAAACCCAATGGAAGACAGAGGGCAAAGGAACTTAGTTCATGCAATCCATATAAGGTAAACTTCCTAGAACACAAAGCATGGAGTAAAGGATGGCAAGTCGATCTGGAAGAGGCAATAAAGGACTTGAACACAACCCTGTTTGCACTCCTGCAGTGCTTTAGTGTACTTCATTGTTCATCATACTGACTTAAAATTCATCGGTTAAATTGATGTCTTCCCCTGGAGTGAACTCCTTTGTAGCTCTGAACTGTCTCTTACTTATATTTGTGTACTCACAGTACTCAATAGATATTTGTTAATTAAATAAAAGTTTAATAAGCAGACAGATGAGATTATAATTTAAAAAGTTGGTCTTAGTGATAATGTGGAGACTCTTAGTTAAAAGAGAGTAAAATCCAATAATTTTGCTTTGTCTGGCAGTTTTGATCCTTCTGTAATAAATAATTCACTTATTTTGGTTGAAGAGAGGCCAGGGATTAATTTAGGCCGTGATAGATAACTACTATATTTAGAAGGATTATAATGCAAAACTCTGAGTTGCTTTTTCAGTAGTCTGGTAAGCATGCTTATTATCATCTTTCTTTTGCTGTAGGAAAACCATGATGCAAGGAAAGAATCTGTGGAGACTATAAGGTCAGAAGGAATGTGCCTTATTTATTAGACTTAATATGGATTATCACAGTTTTCAAATATTGTAAATAGATGAAACCTGGTCTCTCTTTGGAAATCTCATCCTTATTGATAGCCAGATAAATTCTTGCCCTCCCCCAGTGTTGAACTAATTTCATATATTTGTTCTAAAGGCCTCTCAGAATTGTTGCATAAACAATTCCTTTCAAATGTAGAGGCCTCAAACAGAAACATATCATCTCATGTTTTCCGAGGTTCAAGTGTTTGGGAATGGATTGGCTAGTGGTTGAGTTCAGGACCTGTCACATATCTTTTTCAGATGGTGATTGGAGCAGTAGTAGCTGAGAGTGGCCAGTCATTTCTCTCTAGGCTGACCTAGAGCTTCTTTGTATGGTCTTTTTCCTGGGCTTTAGGGCTACTTCAAAGCAGTTGTGTTGCAAAAGGACTGGCATGGGCACCAGCAGAAATGGTCCAGAGAACAAGGTAAAAGCATGTTTTTTTTTTCTGACAGTCTTGAAAGTGCTCCTTGCAGAAATTACAAGCAAGTAGTTACAGGCTCCCTTAGATTTAAGGGAAGAGAACATACTCTATGCTTCATTTCTTCATGGGAAGAGAATTTGTAGCCATTAAAAAAATTATAGACAAGTGCTACTACTACTTGGAATAGACTATGTACTTTTTTTTTTTTTTTTTTTTTGAGACTAGGTCTTGCTGTGTTTTGAACCTGTGGACTCAAGCGATTCCTAGCCTTGGCCTCCCTCCCTACGCTGTGATTAAAGGTGTGCACCACTGCACTGGCCTGACATACTCTTTGGTATACTGATCTAATACTGTTTCCCAGCTTCTATAACTTAGTTTTTTTATGTTTTGCCTTTGAAGTTTCCAGGAATTTTGCTGCAGAATACTTATCTAATGACATACAAATTTTCAGCAACCTCTAAAGAGCTGAGATAGTTTGTCATTAAAGTATAAGAGCCATAAGTTATTTTTGTAAAGGCTAAAAAGAAGTAGTCAATGGAAATAGAAGCAGATCAAAGATTCTATTTGAATAAAATATGCAAACAAATGAATTTAATTATTTAGTCTCTGGATTTTTTATATTGAAAAAATATAATTCACTGCTAGTAAAGAATGTTAGTGCTCTCCCATGAGTTTTTTTCTTTTTTAAAATTTTACTTTATTATAAAAGTATTGTTTTTATCAGTGTACCAGTTGTGCTTGCTTCAGCAGCACATATATAAAAAATATCAATGTACCAGTTATTTATTTGTTTATTTATTGATTTATAAGAGACTAGGTCTTCCTATGTTGCCCAGGGTTGTCTCAAACCTGCTGACTCAAGTGATCCCCAGCCTCAGCCTCCCAAGTAACTGGGATTACAAGTGCACACCACCATGCCCGGCTATTTTTTTAAAAGAGACTGCATCTCACTATGTTGCCCAGGGTTGTCTCAGACACACAGACTCAAGTGATTCCCAGCCTTAGCTTCCCATATAATGGATTATAGGTGTGTGCCACCATGCCTGGCCTGTGTACAGTGGTTTACAAGACTATATACGTTTCAGGAGAATAGCTTCAAACCTCAGTAAATGTTTGTACTATACTGCAGCCACACCATTGCTAGTTACTATTCACTACACAATCATCTCACTCTGTCCTTTCCTGCTATACTCTCCATCCTCTGTTAACTGCTGTTTTGTTGTCAGTTTAAGCCTAAGGATTTGATAATTTGTTTGCTTTGTTTCTTTATATTCCTCAAGAATGAAATAATGATAATCTGTTACTTTCTGTTTCTAACTATGCTAGAATTCCATCCACATTGTTGAAAATGGCAAGATTTCATCACTTTTTTTCCCCTAATAGCTGACTAGTATTCTGCTGTGTATAAATACATGCTTTTCCCAGTCATCCATCCATGAGCCTTTTATATTGTTTCTCTGTCTTGGCTATTGTGAGTAGTGGTTCAGAGATGTAAACTCCTAGTGATACTGGATGACATTGGGTCATTAAAACTTTGACCTGGAGAGTGCTCGGTAGTATACCTGTTACTGTCTGGATTCTTTCACCTGTACACACAGTTGCAAGACCTCTCAGATTCAGGCAACAACCACAATGCGACAACAGACAAGGTAAAACAGAGTCATGGGGGCCACAAGTGATCAGTTATCTTTTTTTTTTTTTTTTGAGACTAGGTCTCGCTATTTTTGCCCCTGGAACCGCAGACTCAAGCTCCCTGGGGTACCACAGACTCAAGCTCCCCGGGGTACCACAGACTCAAGCAATCCCTGTCCTCAGCTTCCCAGGTAGCTGGGATTACAGGTATATGCCACCACGCCCAGCTATTTTTTGGGACTAGGTCTCCCTGTGTTGCCTGGAGCAAGTCTCAAACCATGATCCCTAGCCCCAGCCACTTCATAGACTGAAACTTACAGGCACGCGCCACTGTGCCCAGCTAGCTAGTTATCTTACCTCGGTTATTGTCCAGTGTTCTAAAGTCTTGAGCAGAAGGTGTCCAAGATGGTATTTTTCTGCCACTCCAGACCTAAAACAAATATTCCAAACAAAGGGCTTCCAAAATGGCATCTTCTCACCAATAAATACCTGAAACAAGTATCTTGACCAAAAGACCAAGATGGCATCTTACTGCTACTGTATAACTAGGTTACGTATTCCAAACAAAAGGCCATAATGGCATTTCCAACAGCTTTCATCTCCCCATCTATGAGAGACCCACACTTGACTTTCCCAAAGCAGCTTTTACCTCTCTTGTATCTGGAAGATCCATATTCAGCTTCCAGCAGGTTCACCTCCCCAGTCTCTTGGAGGTCCTCAGATTCCTTTTCCAGCAAGTTTCTCTCTCCTGTCTCTGCCAGTTTCTGGCAGTTTCCACCTCTCTCATCTCTGGGAGGCCCATTCTTGGGTTTCTAGCAACTTTGCCCTCCCTTCTTACCTCCAGGATGGCCACACTCCCTGAGTGACCCTGCTGCTTCTGCAGCTCAGTATATATCCCTTATCAGTCTCTATATCTACTGATTCTTGCCCTCAAGGCATGTCTCATCTGGTGCTGTTTCTCTTTACCTCTAGCCTCCCTCCAGAATTGCCACCTGTTACTTCCCCTTTGCCTTATGACCTCGACCTCAACCTCGGTTCGGTTACATTAGGTCGCTCTCTCAGTCCTCTTTTTTTTTTTTTGAGACTAGGTCTGTTTTTTGCCCATGGAACTGCAGGCTCATGTTGCCCAGGGTACCAGGGACTCAAGCAGTCCCCAGCTTCAGCTTCCCAGGTAGCTGGGATTACAGGTGCGCACCACCACACCCAGCTATTTTTTGGGACTAGGTCTCACTGTGTTGCCCTGGGCAGGATTTGAACCACAATCCCCAGACCCTGCCGTGACTCCATAAGCTATCGCTTACAAGCACACGCCACTGTGCCCGGCTTCACTCAGTCCTCTTGGTGTGATGGGTAGTATAGTTGTGTTTGCATTTTAAAAATTTTTTGGGGTACTGTTTAAGGGTAGAATTGCCTCTAGTTGCCTATTGGCCATCTTAACGATGTCACTCTTGCATTGTTTTTCTTAACTCTTTAATCCAGTCTCCACAAAGCAGCTTCAGAAATTAAAATGAAGTGTGAATTGGATGATTTTGCTCCTGCTTCAAACTGTGGAGTAACTTTCTATTGTACTTTGAACCAGATATTGCTTACACAATACCCTGTGTAATCTGGAAACTGCCTTTTTTGTTCTTTATTATATTTTAGTCACATTGTTTTTGTTTTAATTTCTTGAAAAGGTCAATTTCTTCCTGTTTCAGGACCTTCATATTATTGTTTTTCACAGGGGTTTTCCTCTTGGTACTTACTGTCATCTCAAGAAATTCTTGACTCTGCTTAATGTAACTTCTCTTTCTCTTTTTTTTCCCCCTAACTTCTACTCTTAATGCTTAGTAGTATCCTGTTAACTTCAGAGGGCTTACCACAAATTATTTTCATATTTTATCTGTTTATTATCTCTTTAAATGTTAGTTACAAATTTTAGATTAGTTTTAGACTTACAAAAAATTGCAGAGATAACAACTTCCATATATTCCACATCCAGTTTCCCCTATTGTTAACTAATATTAACATTAATCTTAAGAAATGGTTACTGGGGGAGAGGGAGAGGGAGTGGTTACTATTAATGAACCAATAATGACACATTATTACCTAAAAATTCACACTTTGTTCCGGTTTCTTTACTTTTTACCTAGTGTTTCCCATTGTCTTTTTATCACTACTAGATTGGGAACTCCTGTAGGCCAGGGCTTGTGTGTATTTCTTTCATCTACTGTAACACTACACACCTAGGAAGTTGCTTGGTCTGGAAAGAATTGACTTCTGGAAAGGAGTCTGAGTTTATAGTCTAATCTCTTTCCCATTTTAGGTGAGTAATTTGGTAAGGGAGGTTGTTCCTGCTTTCTCTCAGTCCCATAGCTAGTTGGCAAGGCCCAAGTCTCTAGTGGTACTAGAAATCATGTCCTGAGGTGTCCACGCTGCTATACAGGCTGAAGTCTCTTTGGACGACTTGGGCCTCTGGGGGGCCCCCGGCACACCCCCACCAGCAGCCTAAGGTTGGGAGTGGGCATAGGGTGAGACCGGTACCACTGCGTGCTCAGGGTCTTGGGGTCTAGGAGTCTCGGGTGGGGGAACTAGACTCTGCCTCCGCATGGGCTGGGGCAAGAGGTCCTCCCTCTGGCTCCCACTTCACTCAGACCTGTGCTGGCAATGGGAAAACCAGCACTCCAGCTGCAGACATATAGGAGAGGTGAGGAACAAATAACGGCCCTGGTACACTCCTCACCTGGGGAGGACCCAAACTGCATGGTTGGAACACAAATGACAAGACTTAGAGAGTAGCTGTAGCTCATCACAGAACTCTACCTGTAACGTGTCTGGGGTTGGGGAACCAAATCCCTGATCCAGAGATGTGTGCACTGTGAGCGAGTCTCCCTCCTTTTCCGGTCAATGTGGGGGGAGAGCCATAGAGATGGGGCCACAGCCCCAGGCAGAGCTGTAAACCATGGCAGAGGAGAGGAGCTGGACCAACCTCCTTCTGGAGTCTGTCGCCACCACGGAACTTCTCCACGGCCAGTGGCTGGGAGCTAGGGTCCCAACACCAGATGCCAGAACTATGTGGCACAGAAGCAACACTACATGACAGACATCGGATTGGAGACAGCCTGAATGAATGAGGAGGCGTGGAACGCAGTGACCACATGGGTCTTAAGAAAAGGTGATCATCTACACCATAGGAAGCACCACAATAAAAGCGCCACACACCTGCCCTGCAAGATGTTCCTGGTGCGCTTGGCCTGGCTACCTGCTTCACAGTTACTCCTGGAGAGCTGAGCAGTTCTAGGAGCGTAGGTCTTCACCCAGGAAAAAGGACATTGCTTCAGAAAAAGAAAAGACCGGTGGACCAAACATTGACCAGTAACTTGTAGCGAGAGGGGTTGGAATAACTGGAGGGGGAAAAAAGGGGGAAGTGGGGTGGTGGTATAAGGATGTAATATTGAGGGGAGGACCATGCCTAAGGGGAACAATAGCTGTAAAAATATAACTGATGTATGAAAATTAGAAAATAAATTATTAAAAAAACAGTCTGCTATATATATGCTATATGTATAGCACATGTTACTATATATACGTATATGTAGCACATATGTGTGTTTGTGTGTTTACTATGAAACTCATGAAGTTCAACTTTAAGATTTGGAAGGAGAGAGCACAATAGACTGTGGTGGAGGAGTGTGGGTGCTTTGGCGGTATTTCAGCTACCCTGACTATATCTGAGATAAGAAATCTTATACTGTCAAAATATTAACAAGGACGGCACTTCATTAAAAAAAATTATTAAAACATCTCAAAGGTGTTTTGTTTTGAGGGTGTGGAAAGCAATGAATTCACATGGTCGTTCAAAAAAAAAAGTTTTCTTATATTTTATGTACACAGAAAAAAGTGTGAAGATCATAAGTGTGCTGTTTTAAGATTCTATAAACTTAACACACCTCTATCACCAGTACCCAGGTCAAGAAACAGAACATTTCCTGTTCATTTATCACACAGGGGAGAATTTGCAAGTGTAAACTATCTTAACCACAATCACTTAAGATTGTTGTCTCTTTTCAGGTTGACTTCCCCTCTGTCACACAATGCTGGATGGCATTGCAGTGGCTCTTTAGGCATTTTTGGGATCTGGCTGGGGGAAGTTGATTAGAGGATATATTTAGTTGGGTTTTAACAGGATATGTGTATGTGACTCAGTTTTCATATACAGGCAAGATATTGCTGACCCAGAAATGTACTTTAATAGGGAAATTACTTTTTCTAAGTTTAAAAGTGGATTTGTTTGATACACAATCAGGAATTTCTTTTTCCCATGTATTTAAAACTTTTTTACACAGAGGGGGAGTATCAGAGTTGCCTTGGGGTAGTGTTATTTTATGTAAATTATGAAGAATAAGACTTGGAAACCACTTCTGATATTGTGATTGATTTGAGGTGACTTGAATAAGCTATTTAACACATTTTACATATTTTTTGGCATGATTTAAAAAAGTTCAAAAACATTGAGTAAACTAAGTGTATACATACTTGCTTGTACAAAATAATTAAGTGTATGCTAAGTGTACAATAACTTAAGTGTACTAAGTGTACAGTAACTAAGTGTATACACACTTAGCTTGTACAGAACAATTACAGTGAAAAGATAATTTCTCACCTGGTTCCTGGTTTCTTAGAGTGAATGCTCAATTGTAATCAGTAATTTCACCTAGTTTGTAAATTGTCAACCTGCAAAGCAGAGGATGCTGGTGGTTTTGCCTGACTATGCATCCCTTCTCCGTAATTTTCAGTATGCTTTTCCTTTTGGGATCCTCTTCTGTCCAGTTCCCAGTCCAAATAATTCTGGTGGTCTGGACAAACCCACCTCCTACTCTTGCACTGTTTTAACATCCAGGTGGAGAGAGAAGCATGAGCAAAAAGCCAAGGATATTAAAGTGTCCTGTTGTGTGGATGTGGGATGTGTGTGTGTGTGTGTGGGGGGGTGCGGGGGTTGTGGGAAGGAGGTGGGGTTGGGGGTGGGATGAGAGGAAAAACACCTTAGGTTTTAAATTGTATGATGGCTTTAATAAACTAAGGAGTCTGGATTTTATCCAGTAGGTAGTTAGGAGTTGATAAACATCTCAAATTTAGGGTTTATAATTCTATTTCCCCCAACTCAATTACTGGCAAGCCCTACATTTCTCCTTTGAAATCTTCCTTTACTCACTCCACTACCATCATTTAGACCTTATTACATCAGACTCAGATTGTTGCTGTAGTTAAATCAAAGTTTCTGCTTTGAGTGCTTCGTCACACAACCCGCTCTAGAAATTACTGTCAGATTAATCTCACCCAGAGCTGCATTTTGGTTAGTCTTTTAGTATTTCCCAGTTGACAGGATAACAGGCAGATTTAGCCTATTCCAAGCTTTCCAAAATGTAACACTGTACATTTTGTAAGTCTTGTCTTTTCCCCTTTATTTTTAGACCAGGTTTGGAGTGATACCAGGTGATGTTTGGGTACTAAAGCTGGGCCCAGGAGCAGCCTCATTGTCTCATTGAACTGCTCTTTGTCTGAATTCTTCATCCATGCACACAATTGTGAGACCACTCAGTTTCAGGGAACAAGACGATGGGATTTATTTAACCAGCAAGGAAAAGCAGAGAATCACTGAGGCCTCAAGTAGCCAGTTATCTCAACCCAGTCATTGTCCAGTGTTTTTTTTTTTTTTTTGAGACTAGGTCTCGCTATTTTTGCCCGTGGAACCGCAGGCTCTTGTTGCCCACAGACTCAAGCCATCCCCAGCCTCAGCTTCCCAGGTAGCTGGGATGACAGGCGCGCACCACCACGCCCAGCTATTTTTTTTGGAACTAGGTCTCACTACGGGCCCCAGGCGGGACTCGAACCGCGATCCCTAGCCCTGGCCGCTTCATAGGCTGAAGCTTACAAGCACGAGCCACAGTGCCCGGCCTCATTGTCCAGTGTTTTTAAAGCCCTAAACAGTTTTCCAACTCAGCACCATTCCACCACTCTGGACTTGAACACTCATCCCAAACAGTGGGCCACACTTGCAAAACATCTTCCCACCACTGTGGACCTGGAGAAGGTATCCTGAACTAAAGGGCCTCCATGGTGTTGTCAGCACTTTTCCCTGTCTGTTCTCTGGGAGGTCTGCTGCTGCTGCTGCTCCCGGTCTCCCGGAGGCTCACACCTCAGCCACCCCTTGCCCCACACTCCTGGAGGAGTCCCAGAATGGCCCTGTTTCCCTGCTTCTCTAGCTCCTTTGATCCCTTATCAGAGTCTCCACCACCACTGATTCTTTCTTGCCCTCAAGACATGTCTCCTCAGGTGCTGTGTCTCCTCGTGGGAGTCTCACCTGGTACTAGTCTTTGGCTTCAGCCTTTTCACCTGGTTCAAGAGAACGTTTACCTCTCTTCTATCTGGCCTCTCTCAGTCCACCTTTTGTATCTTTGTTTCTCCTGAGTTCTCTTTTTCTAGTTTCATCTCTGTTACTTAAAAAGCACCCATCCTAAGCGTTGAGTTCAAATTATACTTCTCTTGTACAGCTTTTTAAAAATAATTTAGAAGCTATTTTGAATTCTTTTTCTTTGCCATCTCAGAATTCGTTCTCTGTTTTTGCTTGTGCTCAAGGCTCTGCTACTTAGTGCTTTCTGCTGGACTTGTCTGTCTTACCTGCCTTGCCAGATGATGATAGTTTAGTTGAACCCTCATCTACTTGTGTGTTGAAAGTATTTGTTCTGCCAGTTGAGCTTTTCTACTTTGAGTAACCTTTTGCACTGAACATAAATGTTTTAATAGTGTAGCATTAATTTTATAGCAGTTGTTTCATGTTTCTTTGTCATGCTTTCCAAGTAGACTGTACAATTTTTAAGGGCAGGAAATATATCTAATCTCTACTTTCAGAATTCTTTAAATGTATATTTTTTGTTTTTAAAACTAGTACTGAGATGTACCTGTGTAGCACAGAATATTTGACAAGTAGTTATTGTACTTAGAGTTTTTTTAGCAGTTGAAAAAAATTAAAAACCTATCAGAATCCTAAAAAACTAAAAATTTATCAAAATCCTAAAATCACATTTGAATGAAAAAACCACAAATAGTGGAATAGCTATAGCTTCCACATTAGACTTTATTTTAAGGGAACAGAGGTTCAAAGATAGCCTTTTTTGGGTAAAAACAAGCTACCCTGTATGCTTTACATTTTCTTCTATACAAATAGAGAGTTACCTGTTTGAAATAGTTGTGTTTCATAGAAATTATTCTGCTAAGTGTTTTTCCTATTTGAAATTGATAGAATAGTGGTTTTATGACAAATCTTGTTTTCTTTATGTTAACAGTCATAATTTGTCCTCTGTAGTTGTCTTTTTTTTTTTTTTTTGAAACTAGGTCTCACTATTTTTTGCCTGTGGAACCGCAGGCTCTCGTTGCCCGGGGTACCATGGACTCAAGCAATCCCCAGCCTCAGCTTCCCAGGTAGCTGGGATCACAAGCACACACCACCACACCCAGCTATTTTTTTTGGAACTTGGTCTCACTATGGTCCCTAGGCGAGACTCGAACCGCGATCCCTAGCCCCGGCCACTTCATAGGCTGAAGCTTACAGGCATGAGCCACCGTGCCCGGCTGTAGTTGTCTCTCTTTTTTTAAAATTTATTTTATTTATTTATTTTTTTTGAGACTAGGTCTTGCTATTTTTGCCCGTGGAACTGCAGGGTCTTGTTTCCCGGGGTACCACAGACTCAAGCAATCCCCAGCCTCAGCTTCCCAGGTAGCTGGGATTACAGGTGCGCACCACCACACCCAGCTATTTTTTTTTTGGAACTAGGTCTCGCTGCGGGCCCCAGGCGGGACTCAAACCGTGATCCCTAGCCCCGGCCACTTCATAGGCTGAAGCTTATAAGCACGAGCCACCGTGCCCGGCCTTGTAAGTTGTCTCTTAATGAATATTTTTTTGGGGTAGAGGGGATAGATACATTTATGTTTCATATATATATGTATATATATATACATATGTATACATATATATGTATTTGTGTATATATATGTGTATTTAAAAAAATCATTTTTTAAATTTATATATGTTTCACATCTTTGTATTCCCCAGGGATCACCCACCACCTTCCCTCACTGATGACTCCCTCTTATCACCCCCCTCCCCTCAAGTTGTGCTCTTTAGTTTGGTTGTTAGCTTGTTTGGACTTATTTGTGTATTCCTATCTTTATTTTTTATCTAGTAATTTTCTTAAAACTGCAGAATGATCCCTACCTTCCATGTTGCAATATTGTGCTAATTATCTCAGCACATTTGAACATAAATAAGAAAATAAACACATAAGAATTGTAATAAAAATATAACTATATATATATAAATAACTGAATCATGTACCTCTGGTTTTATAACATACATTAATATGAAACATTTAATACATTGTCTGTTTTTCAAGTGGAATTTGGCAGTTTGTATTCAATGCAGAGAGGCTTTAACATTAGAGAACAAAAAGAAAAAACTGGTACATATATAATAATTTGGAATAAAAATTTCTTACTGTTTTGAAACTTGCGAGTATATTTTTTATGATTGCAAAATTTGAAGTTAAATTATTAAAAACCCCAGAAAGTTGTGTTTTATTTCACTGATTTTTATCTGTATTATAAGTCTACCTACTCTCTGTAAACACCTCAAATCTACAGATACTTAGAGTGGAAAGTATAGGTTTTTCTTAACTAATCTCATTCATCCCTAGAAGTAAGCAATGTGCATAACCAGTGTATAAATTTTCTACATTTCTTCTGTGCATTTAACTTCCACACATTTTTCTTTTCCCTTTGAGATTTATTTGAAAGCAATTTTTTCCCTCTACTTAAGGTCTTACCATGTAGTCTAGTAATTTAAAAGAACTTTCGTAAATTGCTTTAATCCCTAATCAAAATACCACGCTTTTTTATTCAGTCGAGCTTTGGTGAATTTTCTTATACATGGCTATTTACTGCATACATCTCTCATCCTGAGGAACTACTTTCACAGTGCTGTTTGTTTCACTCTAATGTAGACCTGAAATCACGCAAACGTGGGGCACAAAAGAAGAGACCCAGGTGGTGGGTCCTTATGGCATGCTTGCTTGCTTATGACTGGAGAACATGACTCAAAAACAGACACATTGAAAGAAATAGCAGTAACAGGGTTTATTTATAGGATGCGATACAAGAGCTGAGAGGCAGAGGGAAGACTGTTCCAGGCCTGCAGTTGCCAATAGTCTGTCCTTATGCCAGATCATGCCTATGTTATATAGTCCAATTAGAGACCTTACCTGGAAGATGGTAGCTGTCTGCTGAGCAGATTAAGATGGCAAAAAGGGAGCCTGGCAGCATGGTGTGGGTCCTCCAATGAGAGCTGGAGCCAGTACACATGTGGAGGAAGACAGGGCTCAGGGACAGGGTGGAAGTCACCAGTTGATAGAAGTAGCACCTGCAGTGGACACCTGGTTGTGGAGGGGGGAAGAGACGATAGGCAGATCAAACGTAAACGTAAACGTAGAGACTGAAGATCCAACTGGAGCGAGACTGCTGCTCAGGCTTTTACAGTCTTAATGGCAGTCCTGCTTCTCCCTTCGTCTTCAGTCCATGGGGTCAAGCTGGGGGGCTGGGAAGCTCCACTGTCTACCATGGGTGTTCGGCAGCACAGATTGTTGGGGGGAGCTCTGGTGGCGCTGCCTGTCTTGCTCGTTGGTGTGTGCTGGCTGGATCTGACCCGGTGGCCAGGTGCAGGCGCCACCAGCATCACCTGGAATCACTGTGCCCTTGGCTTTTAGGAGCTCAGGTTGATGTCGGTGGGTTGGTTTGGGAGTGAGGTGGCTGTGAATCAGCAGCATAGCCCACTTGGACAGGAGCAGGTGGCATTCTCCACGGCCCGAGAATTCCTGGCGCTGCCCGTTTCAGAACACCAGCTAGGCCTTCAGTGTTCGTAGCTCATGTCTCCCTTCCATTCCATCTCTCTGGTAACTTTTTGCTTTTTCTTCATCTCTCTCTCTTTTTTTTTTTTTTTTTGACTAATTGATTTCCTGCCTTTCGTATCCCCCCCCCCTTTTTTTTTTGAGACTAGGTCTCGCTATTTTTGCCTATGGAACCTCAGGCTCACGTTGCCTGGGGTACATGGACTCAAGCAGTCCTTAGCCTCAGCTTTTGAGGTAGCTGGGATTACAGGCATGCGCCACCACGCCTATTTTTTTGGGACTAGGTTTTGCTATATTGCCCTGGGTGGGACTTGAACTGTGATCCCCAGTCCCAGGCGTGACTCCATAGGTTGTCGCTTAAAAGCATGCACCACCATGCCTGGCTTTCGTATCCCCTCTTAGACTTTCATTTAATTCTGATATCCTGTGGACAGCTTGTAATTTATTTTTCATTTTTGCAGTGTTTTTATCTTTTTTTTTTTGTTTCTTTCCTGTATTTGGTCAATTTCTGTTACCTTTTTCTCCCTTTTGATTCTTCTCACTTCTCCCTTTATATTTGGTCCCCACAGTGTTTAAAATACCAAATACCAGATTTTATTTTGTTTTATTTATTTATTTATAATTTTTTAAATTTATATATAAATTTCACAACATTGTAATCTCAGGGATTTGTCCCCCTACCCTTCCCCTCCCCTTCCCCCCCTTTCCCTCCTGCTCAAATCAAATACCAGATTTTAGAGGTAACTAAAAAGCACAGGCAGCTACCAAAAACAAAGTTGAAAAAATAGAAAGATACTGGGGGGAAAAAACAAACAGAAAATGTAAACAAAACACTTGTTCCCTTGAGAAGAACAAAAAAAAAACCTCTTAACAAAAACACTTGAACCAAATGTTTGGAGATGTACAAAACCTAAGATTATAAAGGGAGTTACCTCTAAAATCTAGTATTTGGTATTTTGAACACTGTGGGGACCAAAGTCACACATCTAATTAATTGAAGTCATTCATATTGTATGAACAACAAACCAGTGTAGCCGGGGCAGTCATGGAATTTGGACTTGTGGTACAGTGAATGACATGTTTAATTTCACTCTGCTGCATGATAAAAAGTATGCTCAGGAATTTATGTAAATCACTATATTTTATCTATTCTTAGCTAATACAGACATTGCACCTGGGATGGAATAATCCTGGGGTGGGCATGGTGGAATCAGTAAAAAGGGAGTTTCTTTGCCTTGGCTTCTGTTTTTCTACTTTACTTTCTATTTAAAGAGAAAAGAGATTTCAAAGGCTCTGATCAACTCCCAGTACCTGAGGAGCCTACCTTTTCTAATACTAAATGATGCCATATATCTGTTTCCTAATTATTAAGAAATTCTTTACCCGAATTATCTCATTCAATTCTCAAGGTAATCCTATTAAATAAATGGGGGCAAATACATCATATCACCATCAGAAAACCCTCTTCTCAAAAAGGTTGAGTAACTGTGTCTCTGGGCTGTGAGGTAGTAAGTGTGGGGGGAGTGGGGATTGGATCTCCATGTGTTTTACTCTGATCTCTCAACTCTGTGCTATACTGTCTTCCGAGTTTAGGTCTAGTTTAGGTCTCTTGACAAAAGTTTGGAGGCCTTTGGTCAGGTTTTCCCCTACCTCCTTCCCAAAGCACTTCCTTTTTGTCTCAGTTTTCCCTACAGCTAAAAAGAAAAGAGACCAAAGCTCTTGAAACTTCCATTAGGACCAGGTTTTATAGGTCAGATAGACTGAGTGAATGTTTTGAATTAAGAGAAGTTTGTTTTTTTTCTGCCCTTGTCTCTTTCAGCAGCTGGCTAAGTATAAGTCAATTGGAGAGTCATTTAGTTTACTAGACAGACTTTTGATAGGAGGGTTGCTGTTAGGAGTGTGTTGGGGCCTAGTCAGTTATTAACCACGTAGTGTGGATTCCACAGGACACTTTGGCCTTTCTAGTTCCAGCCATCTGATCAAATTTGTGATTTGATCACAAATATGCCAGCAGTCAGACTTCTGGAGATTAGAAGCTTTGCCTTTCCTTCCCTTTTAAAAACAAGGCTTAAAAGATCACTAGAGTGATAGGTGGTTGATAGATAATGAGAGGCAATAAATGATAGTAAAATGCCGTTTCCCTGGTGGCTTACCTTACAGGGCACTTCTCTAGCCTTTAATTTTCTCTTGTATAATGGGAATAATGATGATTAACCCAGATAATTCAGTAAAGCGATACACATAAGTACTCGAGAAGTAGTAAACACTGAATGAATATTATTTTTGTGTAGATACTTTTCACACCCAATAAAAAGTGTGTAAAAATGAGGGCAACCAGAAATTAAGATCCTGTCGATTTCTCCATTTGAAATTTTTGTTTGTTTTTGTGGGAAGCGTGTTGGGTTAATAAGTATATTTTGTGTCCTAAAAAAAAATAGATCATTGAACTTGGGCTAGTGTTGAAGACAAAATGTGCTTCTCATTGTTGAGGCCAGTTAATTTTCTGTTCATGTTCTGGAACAGTGCCTATCTGGTGTCCTTTTCCACTTGCAGTTTAAATATTCACAGGTGTCTCCTTTTTAACATCAAATATTAAAAAGTTGTTCTTTTGTTTGTTTTCTTTTAACTCTTGCACTAGTCCTTTCCAAGGGTGACTTGGAAAACTGTGATCAACTTGCATTTCTAGCTATGTGCAAATCCAGTGTTTGTTCAATATTTTTCTGAAACTGCTTTTGGTGAGGATAGAAATGTATAATTGATGAAACTGATGGAGAGTATATGTCTTACCTTTCATTGACTGCACTTTTTCATTTGACCAGTAACAGTGCCTTTACAAGGTCAGGGAGTTAGATGAGTAAAGGTGAAAGTAGTGTGTGGATAGGGACCCTTGGGGAAGTGGGGGTGGGGAGAGGGCATTTTTTGTAATGTCCTCTTAAGTCATTCAAGGAATTCCTTAGTCAAAGCTTTCAAGGAACTTGTAAAAACAACTTGTTCTTACCATTACTGGCTTAGTTGATGAGAGGCAAACTAGGTCTTATGTTTTTAAGGACAGTTTTAAAAAACCTACTTGGGAGCTGGCATGGGGGTGGCGTGTGCCTTTAATCACAGCCCACAGAGTGAGGCTGGGGCTAGGAATCGCTTGAGAACTGACCGGGGCAACATTGCAAGACCTAGTCTCAAAAAATAGCTGGTGTGGTGGTACATGCCTGTAATCCTAGCTACCTGGGAGGTTGAGGCTGGGGATTTCTTGAATTCGTGGTACCACGGGCAATGTGAGCCTGCAGTTCCCTGGGCAACAAAAGCAAGACCTAGTTTCAAAAATAATAATAATAATAATAATAATACAATTTAAAAAGCCTACTTGGACTTAATGGTTTCAACTTGGGGATCCATGTCATTTGTTTTCTCTCGGTTACCTAAGCACCTTTAAATAGCAATATTTATGTCTGACTGTATTTGGAGATGGTTTTCCTGCCTTACTGCTTACATCTAACCTGTTGCACCAGTTTGGGTGTGGTGGCTGGAGCTAATTTCTTCTGTTTGGCAGATTAGCTCTCTGCATTCTTTTTTTTTTTTTTTTTTTTTAGACTAGGTCTCGTTACTTTTGCCTGTGGAACTGCACGCTCATGTTGCACGGGGTACCACAGACTCATGCAATCCCCAGCCTCAGCTTCCCAGGTAGCTGGGATTACAGGCACGTGCCACCACGCCCAGCTATATATTTTTGGAACTAGGTCTCACTACATGCCCCTGGCGGGACTCAAACCGCAATCCCTGGCCCCGGCCATGGCTTCCTAGGCTGCCTTTTACAGGCATGCACCACCATGCCTGGCTTTTTTTTAAAAAAGGAACTAGGTCTTACTATGTTGCCTGGGGTTTGCCTGGGGTTGTCTGGAACTCTGAGACTTAAGTGATCACTAGCTTCAGCCTTCCAGGTAGCTGGGATTACAGGCGCGCACCACCACACCCAGTTTAGTTTTGTGCATTCTTGCAGAGTAACTGGCTCCCTTTCTTTTGTGGCACTGAATCTGAGTAGGCTTGTATATTTTTTGACATTCCCAGTAAACTCACTGAACATAATGAAGACTTTGGAAGTTTCTGATTAAAAACTACAAGAACAGCCATTTCAGACTCTTTCGTAACTGCACTACCTGGGGGTGAAGAAGATGATTGTTCCCACCAGTCATCTTAAGCGGCTATTTTTCCTGTCACATATTGTTTCCTTTTGGAAAATCACTTTGTTCTCTGAGGTCCATTTTATAGGCTAATTTCCATATTATGAGAGCTTTTCTGAGTTCAAACTATAAAATTGAAATACAAGTAATTTCATGTCTCTCAGCCTGACATTTGTTTAAAGCATCAAATAATCCCTCCAATTATTAAATCACTAGCTCCTTTGTGATTTCCCAGGTCATTCTTCTAAACTTAACTAACACTTAAGGTTATTGTCTTTGTAAGTTTTCGCAACATCTTTGCCTGGGCCTGAGCCTTTTCTTTCTCTTACCAGAATCTACCTAGGTGGTTGGATTAATACTTTTCTCAAAGCCAGATCACCAAATTCATTTCTTATAAATGGGTAGCTTTTCTTGGAGGGCATTTTTCTAGGCTCTTCCTGTAGGAAGATTCTGATTGAGGGAAGTTGGTTTACTTGTTTACTATCATGATTATTTTTCCTGGTCTCTATTCTCTTGTTTCTGCTCTACCTCCCCCCTCCTTTTTTTAAAAATTTACTTTGTTTCATTTTGCTTATGTTGTTCTTAAAAATTTATTAATGTGCTATTCATCTTAGCCTCTTTTCTTAGACCCAACTACCCATCATTCTTTCTAGCCTTTAATTCTACTACAGTGTATAGAGTTTGTTTGTTTGTTTTAGAGACTAGGTCTGGCCATGTTGCCCTGGGTAGTCCCAAACCCATGGACTGACTCAGGTGATTCAGCCTCCCAGGTAGCTGGGATTACAGGTGCTGGTTGCCACGCCCAGCTATTATTTTGAGACTAGGTCTTGCTGTGTTGCCTGGGGTAGTCTCGAACCTGCAACTCAAGTGATTCCTGCCTTTGCCTCCAGTAGCTGGAATTATAGGCACGTGCCACTACACCCAGCTTCTACAGTGTTTTTAAAGATTCTGACATAAAGCATCATTCCCAGTCTCTTCAAGATTCTTTGTCAATTTTTTCCTCTGGGAAGTTCTTTTCTTTACAAACTTGTGACTGACTTAGACCTGGTTGTCATTTCAGTGTAATTCCAGTGCTGTGATGCTTGGTTCAGATATTCTTTACAGTGAGTGAGTGTGTGTGTGTAAGCTGCCTCAGACGATGAGGAGTGTTATTTTCTCTCCATATTTTGCCCCTAGATAAACAACAAAATGTAGTTGGAAGAGTATGAGGATGTAGAAATGAGAAAGATGTGAATTTTAAATCTTTGTCCTACAGCAATTTTGAAACTCTGATTCTAAGTTTCCTTATCAGTAAAATTATGGTCACCTTATATGATTATTGTGGGCCTGGGAGGGTTGTTTTTATAAAAAATGATACCCAGAAGATAGTGCGCATCTGCTTTCTGTATAACCAAAGGTTTCCTCCTCCCCTCTTTCAGAAATGGGTCTCAGTTAACTAAATTGTGGCAATCATTTTGCAATATAGGTATGTCAAATGATCACATGTACACCTTAAAGTTGCACAATGTTTTATGTTGATTATGTGTCAATAAGGCTGGAAAAAGGGAACCAGCCCTCTTAAACCATTAGTGAAAGTCCAACAGACTGAGCACATCATATGTTTAATAAAAGAATGAGTGCTTTACATGTGTCAGGCACAGTGGTAGGAGAGGAAGTGTTAAGACATTATTTAACTTTGTTTTTAAGGCAGCTTAAAATGTGGTATTTCAAAGTATTTTTGTGCTTTGGTGGAAAAAACCAGAACCACTAGAAGATGAGGAAAGGAAGCCCTAACTTGACCAGAACAGTGGAGGTCTGAGTAGATGTTAAGTATCACTTTCTGCTGGGAAATGACAACCGTGCTCAGTTTCTAAAGATTAGTAGGATTTGATGTAGTCCCATCTGTTTATGTTTTCCTTCATTTTTTTGCTGTCTGTAGATGTTTCTAGAAAGAGATTCTTGAATTGTAATTCCTGGAGGGTTTTACTCAAGTTTTCCTCTATGTATTTTATGGTTTCAGGTCTGACCTCTAAGTCTTTTATCCATTTTGAGTTGATTGAAAAACAGATGGGACTACATCAAACTAAAAACTTCTGTACAGCAAAAGAAACAACAGAGAAAACTAAAAGAAGTCCAACCGAGTGGGAAAAAATTTTTGTCCTCCACAATGGTGATAAGGGTTTAATAGATCCACAAGGAACTCACACAACTAAACAAAAGCAAAATAAAAAGCCCAATCAAAAAATGGGGAGAACTAAAAAGACACATTTCCAAAGAGGAAATACAATTGGCCAACAGACACATGAAAAATTGCTCATTGTCACTAGCAATAAAGGAAATGCAAATCAAAACCACAATGAGATACCACCTTACACCACTAAGAATGGCCCACATCTAAAGAACAGGCAACAACAAGTGCTGGTGAGGATGTGGAGAAAAAGGAACACTCTTACACTGCTGGTGGGAATGTAAACTGGTCCAACCTCTATGGAAAGCTGTGTGGAGGACCCTCAAATTAATGAAAATGGAACTACTCTTTGACCCAGCAATTGCTCTCTCGGGGATCTACCCAAAAGAGACCTCAATGTGGGTACAAAGGGACACCTGTGCTTGGATGTTTACTGCAGCACTATTTATAATTGCAAGGATATGGAAGCAACCTAAGTGCCCCAAAACAGACGACTGGATGAAAAAAATGTGGTATATATACACAATGGAATATTACTCATCTATTAAGAATGACAAATTCGACAACTTTATGACAACATGGATGTACTTAGAAGAAATCGTACTAGCAGAAGCAAGTCAAAAAGAGAAAGACAAATCAAGTGGTTTCACTAATATATGGGATATAGTGAAAAAAAAATAAACAAATGCCATGAGGAAAAGACAAAATAAGCTAAGCACCAAACTGAAGCACACAACTATGGGCAGGAGGGAAAAGGGGAGGATGGGGAAGATGGGGTGGGGGGGGGTAAATCCCTGGGATTGCAATGATGTGAAATTTATATATAAATAAGTTATTAAAAAAAAAAAAGAAAGTGCTAAAAAAACCCACAAAAACAAACAAACAAAAAGATTAGTAGGATTAAGCTAGGGAGTAGGAAGAAGGCAAGCAATATATGTATGTATGAAGTATATGTATGTATGTATGAATATATGTATGAAGGAGTGTAGTGAACAAAAGGTATAAGGAAAGATTAGGTTGAAGAAGATAGTATTTAGGAATCAAATCATAAAGTGCTGTGTGTTTGTGTGCTGAGTGTTTTGGTAAACCACTGAGGGATTTTTAACAAGTAAGTGATAGTATGAGTTTCATTTTTAAAAGTTTTTTGTGGAAGGCACATAGATGATGGATAAAGATTAATTACCTTGCTTACCTGGTAACTGTGAACTGGTGATGCTGTTAAAGAGGGTGAGAGGGAAAGATAAGTTTAACAGTGGGAAGAACTGTAATAACAGTTACTAAAGAGAGGAATGAAGACTATCCGATGCCAGAAGTTGAGCTTTCAGTGAAGAAACTACTCCTAAGGGAACCTGATCTGACACAGGAACTGAGGTATGCTCTGGAGAATAACCTTCAAGGAAGGAATGATGGAGTAGATTTTAAAGTATAAAGACTTTGAGATATTAGGAGAATAAAAATCACTGATTGTTGTTGTTAGGCTGGTGACATAGGGCTTTGTTGGACTGGCCAGCAGTGGTCTGTGTGTGTGTCTTGAGAGTACATTTTGTGACCTGGTTGCCATTGTGCAAGGCTGACAGGTAAGTATGTATTTTAACTGTACCAGGAACTAAACATAGTTAAGCTCAGTCTCACTGTGAGTAAACAATTACCACTTACTTGGCTTTTGAAGTAAATCACCAAAAGAATATTCTAAGAGTTAAAAAAAAAATATTATTCTGTTTCGTCCCAGTGTTTTGTGTATAGGTTACCTATATAATTAGCTGCCAGCTTGATCTCTAATTCTGGGGGGAAGCATGGTGTTTCTTGGAGTCATCTGCGTCTGGTGGCCTTTTGCTCACACTCAGTTTAAGATCTCTCAGGTGTGGAAATCCACTAGCATTGATTAATAACTTGTTTTCTCTGTGACACCTTAAACCCATGTATCAACACCTTGCAGCTTGACTACTGTAGCCGTTGACAGTGGGACCTGAAACCTTCCTATTAGGTGAAGTCCTTTTTCCATAGAGGAAGGTAATGCTTATATTGTTGGATGCAAGACTATGTAAATCAGATTAGTCTCTAATAGTAGTTAACTAGATTTGCATGTAAGAGTACAGAATTCAGTTTTTAATGGAATTGGATCTCATTTGTATTAGGTATATTGTAATGATTTCATAGGAAGAAAGCTCTGAGGAAGTGATTGCATGGTTTTTAGTGCTAGGTTAGAAGAAAATGAAAGGTCTCTGAAACTTTAGGGATAAGATGAACACTGGAGTTTCTGTGTTAAGAGAACGATTATCACAGAGTGTCTGTTGAATGCCGTTAGTGAAATGAATTCCTTGATTATTTGACAGGAAAGTGGGAATTGCCCATGTTTTACTAAGCAGGGAACCTGCTTCAGGGCCTGTGCATTTAGTGGTAATTGTGTATTCCACACAAGGAATGCCTTGTCACTTTTAGGCTGTCATTCCATTCTACAAATAATCTTACATCATTTCACAGAAGGGGATCAGAGCTAGTTAATTTTTGAGTTATTCAAGTAGTTCTTCCTCTGAAAAGGGAGTCATGTGAAAAGGGACTAGAAATGACACAGCATGGAATTTTTAACCAATTTGAAGAGTGGTACCCAGGAAAGAATTTCTTAAGTGGGCAGGTAGTTCAATAGAACATTAGGTGTTGCTTAGAAGTAACAGGAATTGCATAGCATGGTGACAAGTGGCACCATCTGGAAACTGGTAAGATGTGTCTCAGCAAGATAAGCAACAGGCTTTGGTGTGAAGATTTATTCTCTTTCATTACGTATAGAGGAGATGGGGGTAGGAACTTCTTTGGGGAAATACTGCTAGGAGTCTTAAATATGGCTTTTCTGATTGTCCTGAGGTCTTGAACAGCTCTAGTCTTTTCCACTGGGATTTTGAAAGACAGGAGAATTACAAGAGACAGTGAGTCTTTGTTCTAATAGAGATTCAATGTGAGGTTTACTCTTAATCTCTCTAGGTTTAAATTGGTAATGGAGTAGCTGAAGCAGTTTTATAAGAATCAAGTTGAACTTTTTTGCCCGTGTTGGTAATATCCTAATCCCAAATGTGCATGTGTTCGAGAGCTCAATATGGGTAAGAAAATGTAGTGGTTAGGACTACTGTCATTGGTTTTGTCTATTATACTTCATTGGGCATCTCTAAATATACGCCTTCTGTGGAGCATTCTATGGAGAGTGTGCTATCTAAGGAACAAGTCTCAACCTAGAGAGTTAGAAAGTGTCACACTGCAGGAAGGTGTCTTTGTTTTCTAATGGGATGATTGAAAATTAACGAAAGTCAAGAACTGCGTCTTTGGTGCTACCCATCAATATTACTCTTGTAGTACAATGAGAAGAGTAAAAGGAATTTAAGGTAGAAACAGAAGGCCCTGTGCTGAGTAGAAACTTGTAGTTCTGTTCTTAAAATGACTTAACTTGAATGAAATAGCTTCATTTTGGCTAGTACTAGTAGAGACTGTAATAGGGTGTTGGTGCAGTGCTCAGAGGGACATCATCACTGTCTCTAACTTGGTTTGTTGTACTTCTCTGTCAGTTTCTAAAGAATAGTCTTTTTAGCAGTTGAACTCTTCATGAATACAGAAACTCCTGAGGACAGTTCTTTGCCTTATCTGCCAGAGATGGGAATGTTAGAATAAGTTGTTTAATTTGATGGAATATGTAGAGTTTTTTTTTTCCTTTTCATTCTTTTAAAGTTCTTGAACAGTGTTCTTTGTAATTCATGTAAATAATCTATTGTCAGCCCACTGGTTCTCGTCATTAAACTGGCTTGTGGTTTTCATATATTAAAAGAGTTGAAAAGTCCTTGTAGTGGTTTGCCTTTAGGTCTATGCCAAAATTTTCCTAAAAGTTTCAAAAATCTAATGATTATGAATGATTTTGCTTGCAGTTTTGAATTTTAGTTCAATCTACATTAGTAAGAAAGATTTCTGGGCTGGCTAGAAGCAAACACTCTTTTCAGTGCTTTTTTTTTAACTTATGATTTGTGATCTCTGGTCTGCGTTATTGGATCACAGCTTATTTTTTTCAAATTATCTTTGGTTTGGGGGGAAACTAGTAATGTATACAAGCTTGTGAAGCTTGTGAAGTTCTTACTGACTGAAGTAGTACTACTGAAACAGAGGTGTCTAAAAATATTCTAAACTTGTCAGAAAACTTTTGGTTCTCTTGGGGATTCTGCCTGGGACCAAGTTTGAAAGCACCAGCGTGATGATCCTCTGAGCTGGCTTAGAGGCTTCCTGGAAGTTGACTGCCCCTCCATGACAGGTGAGGAGCCTGGGCCATGGGCACATCTGCGGGAGCAAGAAGATACTAAGGATATTGGGGAAGGGGATAGAGAAGCTGTGAGTCAAGTAGTAGGTCTTACTGGGAGCCACAACATTCAGGATTCTAGAAGACGGGCTAAAGGTTGAGCTTGGAGACAGGGAGTCAGGCTGCTTTTTCTTTAGCTTTGTGAAGTAATTATTATTATTATTTTTAACATCAAATAATTTAAATATAAATTTCACATCTTTGTAATTCCTGGGATTCACCCCCCCCACCCTCCCTGATCATTCCCCCTCTGTCTCACTCTCCCTCCCCCCCAGAGTTGTGTACTTCAGTTTGGTTGTTAGCTTTTGTTGTTGTTGTTTGTTTGTTTTGTTTTTGACTTTTCTTCATAGCTTTTTGTTTATCTTTCCCAAGTTCCATATAATAGTGAAACCATTTGGTGTCTGTCTTTATCTTTTTGACTTGTTTATGCTATATGATTTCTTCTAGGTGTGTCCATGTTATCATAAATTCATCTAATTTGTCATT
>PVHY01017967.1:0-30190 GCA_004024945.1 Uropsilus gracilis
GGTTGGGGATCTCACCGTGGACGTCTGCTCCCCCTGCCCACGCCCTCCTTCCAGCCCTTCCCAGGGACCCCCAGAGGGCAGAAGCTCTCTGGTGGCGGAATGTCCTGCGGCCCCAAGGGAGGGCAGCAGCCCCGAGCGGGCGTCCCCAAGGGCCAGCTGACCAGTCCTGCCACCTGCCAGAGGCTTGTGGGCGCGCGTCTGACTCAGCGCCGTCCCCAGATGTTCCAGCACCTGATGCAGAAACGGAAGCACATCCAGTGGACGTACGGGCCCCTGACCTCCACGCTCTATGACCTCACGGAGATCGACTCTTGGGGAGAGGATGTGTCCTTTCTGGAACTCGTGGTCTCCTCCAAAAAGCGGGAGGTACGATGACAGAGAATCGGGCATTGTTAGGCTCCCGTGCTCGGCCTGTCCATCAGCTCAGACACTGGCTCTGTAATAGAAGGAGAGATGGGCAGGTTCTTGGGAGCTTTGGGAGGAAAACCCAACCAATTCCCCTTTCCTGACTTTGCTATCCCCTACCTAACTCAAGTCTCCTCTGCTGACTTTACTGATATTAGCATTTCAGGCGAGGAACTCTCCATATGAAAGTTTCACCTGAGTAACTGCCCAGCTATCTACCCACCCACCAATCCACGCAGACATCCACCCACCCACCCACCCACCGAACCACCTAGACATTCATCCACCTAGCCATCTACCCAACCACCTGTGCACCCATTCATCCACATACCCACCCACCCACCCACCCACCCACCCAACCAACCAACCAACCATCCAGACATCCATATACCCACCCATTACCTAACCATGCACCCACCCACTCATCCACCCAGCCATCCACCCACCTCCCCAGTCAACCACCCAGATATCCATCCACTCACCCATCTCCCTAGTTATCTACCCACCCACCTATCCACTCAGTCATCCACCCACCCACCCATCCAACCAACCAACCACCTAAACATCCATCCACCCACCCGTTACCTAGCCATACACCCACCTACCCAACCACCCAGACATCCCTCCACCCACCCATCTACCTAGCCATACACCCACCCATCCATCCACCTAGTCATCTATCTACCTACCCAACCACCCATCCAATCACATCTACACACCCACCCATCCACCTATAAACCCACCTACCCACCCACCCAACCATCCAACCACCCCCACACTCATCCACCCAGCCATCCACTCAACCACCCAACCACCCGGTCAGCTAGCCAGCCACCCACCCACACATCCAACCACCCACCCAATCACCCACCCACCCATCCATCTAACCAGCCAGTCATTTAACATTTTGAGCACCTACTGTACAAGGAACTAAGAATACAGAAATAAATAAAAAACACACTTCTTGTCCATCAACTTCTTCCCTGCCCTCAAGGCTGCTAGAGAGAACACCATCCATCAATACAGGGGTGTGCTGGGCGGTGTCTGCCAGCTCAAGGTCCAGCTGACTTGTTTTGGGTGGGTGAGAGAGGATGTCACAGAGGAAGGGCTGGAGCTGGGTTTCCAAAGGGTAGTAGGGAAATGAGGAAAAGCATTCATCCAAGCCAGCCGCAGTGGCGTGCGACTTTAATCCCAGCCTAGGATGGGAGGCTGAGACTGGGAATGGCTTGAGTTCATGGGTTGAAGACCCACCTGGGGTAACATAGCGAGACCTAGTCTCAAAAAATAGCCAGGCGCGGTGGCGGGTGCCTGTAATCCCAGCTACCCGGGAGGCTGAGGCTGGGGATTGCTTAAGTCCAGGGTACACCAGGCAACAAGAGTCTGTGGTTCCCCAGGCAACATAGCGAGACCTAGCCTTTAAAAAAAAAAGAGGAAGGAAGGAAGGAAGGAAGGAAGGAAGGAAGGAAGGAAGGAAGGAAGGAAGGAAGGAAGAGAAAAGCATTTTTCCAGAGGGAAAAGCACACAGATGGGGCCGAGAGCCCTGAACTGAGTGTAGAAGGGGCACACAAAGGTGTGAAGACTGTGGTAAAGAGAAAATTGCTCTCAGCTCTCAGGAATTTCCAGGGAGTGGCCAGGCATTGTGTCTGCCCTTTGTCTGCACAGGGCAGTTTCTCAGGAGCCCTGAGAGAGCCATTAAACCCAGACTGTTGTCAGTGCTGATGACAGAAGAAAAGCTGCATGGAATGGCAAGCTCCAGTGACTTCCTCGGAGAATCTGCCTGGACAACCTTTGAGCAGGACTTTCTCGATCAACTCCTCTTCTGTCCCATCACTGTTCTACTTTTGTGCCTTTTCTGTCCCTCGCAACTCTCTTCCTCTGTTCCAGTGGAAGACTGAGACACTCATATTGTGGCAACAACTGAGACTTGCTGACTGGCGCACTATCAACTTCCTGCTCTTGCCACCATCTGCCCCTGCCCGCTATCTCTGGCCTTCTTTGCGGGAGCCCTGGTAGAGAAGTTCTTTCTGCATGTGGCTCATCCTCCCAGTTGTTTTGCATTTGTCCTTTTCTCCTTTCTTAAACGCCTCATCCCACCCAGAATCCTCTTGTTTGTATCTTTAACCTCTCACCAACCCAACTGGCTGTGATAATGGCCACTTCCTACTACCGGTAGCCTGTTCCTCTTTAGTCCATGCTTGTCCTAGAGGAAATCTGACTGTTCCCCACAGCATTTGGAAAGGAAATTCAAAAGTCTGGCCCCAATATTCGTGAAGTAGAAGGATCCAGCCCCCATCCACTTTACCCATTACACCTCCTGTTCACCATACTCCCCACAGGAACCCCCCTAACCTCAGCCACCTGCAAATGACCGCTTGTGTCTTCCTGCCTTGACAACTGCTGCATTTTCTCAAAATGACCTTCCCTACCTGCCCTCCACTCAGCCATCTTTTGCTCATCTTTCAAAGCCCCAACGATGCCCCTGTGTCTTCTGTCTCCTTCTGTGATTCGGCGGCACCAGCCCTAGCCCCTAGAACTGTGCAGAGGTCAGTGAAGAAACGGCTGATGGGATGAAACTTGCCCGTGCTGGTTAGGGCACCCCACACCCCTCACTCTGTCGGTCACCCCCAGCCTCTCTCCTCCATGGCAGGCACGCGCCATCTTGGAGCAGACCCCAGTGAAACAGCTGGTAACCTTCAAGTGGAGGAAATATGGACGCCCCTACTTCTGCATCCTGGGGGCCTTGTACGTGCTCTACATGGCCTGCTTCACCATGTGCTGCGTCTACCGCCCCCTCAAGTTCCGGTTGGGCAACCGCACGGATCCCAGAGATAACACCATCCTCCAGCAGAAGCTCCTCCAGGTGACGCTTCTCCGAGGGGCCAGAGGGAGCGGGAGCAGGGGGTGTCAGAGCTGGAGACCAGGGGGGTTCTTGAAAGCTCCCATTTCCAGGACTCCAGCAGCTGCAGGCTCCTCCTCACCCAGAGGCATTTGACATGAGGGGCCTGAGGAGAAGGCTTGATCAGAGAGCTGTGGCTTTTCTCATGAACTCTGGAAGAATGCTTGGCATGAAGAGCGCCATACATTTGTCAAATTCCTTGTAATTTATCAAGCAGTTCAGTCCTGTATGGCCCGAACTTCTGAGGGAAACGCTGTGAGTGTGAAGGGGGTACAGTCCGTCCAAGTCCATTGCCAAGTCTGTCCCTGCTGTGTGAGGGCAACAGCCACGCCTTCCGGCCTGCCTCCCCTGCTGTGTACTGTCAACACGAGGGCAGCGGCGATGTGGTGGCAGCTGTCGGACCACCTGTCACGCAGCCTGCCAAGGGTGTCCCGATTGGGTAGCGGGTGAGGGAAATCGTCTCTGAGGTCATTTTTCTTCTCCTGGGCTTGCTGTTCGGTGGTGTCCTTCAGGGACCTGGCTGGGGTGTGTGCCTGGTTGGAGACACAGCAGGTATAGGAGTCGACTGTTGAGGGAACAGAACTACTGTGCTATAAAACGAATCCCCTAGAAGGAATACGTCTGTGCGTAGATGGCGAGTCTGGCCACACTGTTTTGGTTGTTTGTCCAAAGTGACCGAATTTTTTGTCCCGGTGACCTGAGAATGACAGAACGGGGCTGCAGGCATGCGGGCGCAGGGACAGCGGAAGGAGGATTTTGCTAGGTGACTAGAGACCTGGGCTTCATGTCAGGAGGATGGGCAGCCCCGGAGGGAACTCAGTCCCAGAGGCAGAGGGGTGACCATCCCTGCCTCTTCAAAGGGCAAAGAGCTCAGGTCCACTTAGAACAGACAGAGCGGATGGAGAGCCTCCCTGAGTAGGTCTGGCACGCCACGTTGTTTCCCAGGGGACGCACGTGGGCTCATGTCTCCAGGGTACTTTCACCAAGTAGGGGTGGCTGCCCAGGGGAGACAAGCCCGCATTGGGTGGGGCGGTAGGGGGTAAATTGGGGGTGCTGGGGGGGGTTTGCCAGAGGCACAAAGGAGTCTGTGGG
The DNA here is from genome assembly GCA_004024945.1 of Uropsilus gracilis. NCBI lineage: Eukaryota > Metazoa > Chordata > Mammalia > Eulipotyphla > Talpidae > Uropsilus > Uropsilus gracilis. The sequence continues at coordinate 4,394 of PVHY01017967.1, forward strand.
GAGTAGGCTCCGTGCAACCCAAACTGGGGGGCATGGAGAAGCCAGGGGCAGGGCTGAGTGCCTTCATGTGGGGCAAATGCATGGACAGGAAAGATTTGGGGTGTTAGAGCTTCCCAGGCTTTCTTGCTCTGTTTCCTCAGCTGCGTTCTCCCATGGTCTTATTTGGTGTTCCACTGACCTGAGCATTCGCTGGGTCTGGAATGCAGATCGTGTGCTGGCCGGAGTTGGTGGTGCTGTACCCTGGGCTCCCAGCAAGCTTCTTTCTCTCGGGGGCAGGGCCAGTTCTGTGCAAACACTGTCCTCTGACCCAGAGAGTCGACACTATCTTAGAAGATCCTGTCCTCTTGCCTCGGGACTAGGTGACCACGCTTTGTGGACCTACCCACCTTTTTTTTTTTCCTCCCCTATTTCCTCCTCCTTCCAAGTTAATATTTTTGCCCCTTCACCTTCCACTGAGATAAATGCCACTTTGACCCAGAGAAGACTCTTGACTTTCAAATATTCGTTTCCTTGTGGGGGTAGGTGGCGGGACTCTTGCTGTAAGGTCCTGGAGCGTCAACACCACCAGTGAAAAGTCCCTCTGGAATCTTGGTCCTGAGCATAAAGACCTCGTTCCTTCAACTCAGCGGGAAGCCTGTGTGGTTAGGTCCAGGACCCCTAAATTTGTCATCGTGATTCTGCTCCTGTGACGCACCAGATTCAATCAGTAAGAGCAAATTCTCATTTTCCTATTTTTCTTTTTTTGAGATGAGGCCTCACTATGTTGCCCAGGGTTGTCTCGAACCACGGCCTCAAGTGATCCCTAGCCTCAGCCTCCCAGGCAACTGGGATTACAGGTGCCCACCACTGCACCTGGCAGCTTTTTCAAGAACCAGTCTCTCTATGTTGCCCAGGGTAGTCTCAAACCCGCAAACTCAAATGATCCCAGGCGTCTTGCCTCCCAGCACTTGGACTACAGGTGCGTGCCACCATGCCCAGTTATTTTTTTGAGACTAGGTCTCATTACATTGCCCAGGGTAGTCTCAAACCCATGGACTCAAGTGATCCCTAGCCTCAGCCTCCCAGGTAGCTGGGATTACAGGTATGCACCACCGCACCTGGCTTTCCTATGTTTCTTAACTACCTGACAATCTTTGAAAAAAGACAGGGCACCAGTTCAGGGTCTCAGTTGGGTGGATGCAGTTGTGGACATGTCAGTTCTCCAGGAAGCTTTTTTTGAGCTCAGTGAGTGTGTTGATGTTTATAAATCTGGAAACATGGCCTCTGGGTTCTCTTGGATTTGCTTTGTGAAAAGCGTGGTACCTGGAGACATTTCTGGGTCCCCTGAGAGCCGCCCACCATGCCAGCTCAGGACGGCTGAAGCGAGGAACAATGTAAACATTTATTTACACGAGCTGGCACACACTGCCCCGTGTGTGTATGGGCATGGTGTTCCCTCGCCTTTGACCCATCCTCCTGGACTTCTTCACGCTAAGATGCCCTCACCACCAGGCATAAAAGTTAACCTTTTCCAGGGTTGCCCGAGAACTCTGGTAATGAATGACAGTGGGTTTCCTAGCTCTGCTCCATGTCTGTTTGACTGAGGAGAGCAGCAGGGTGGTGGTACTGGTTCTCTTACATCTCCAGGGGACCAGGCGGTTCAAAGTCTGGGAGTCCTGACCCTGAAGCCAAACAGCTGCCTGACCTCAGGCAGCTCATAGCTCTTGCCAGGTCAGTGTTTCCTAACCGGGACTGCTCATGTGGGCCACAGGAAGCTGGAGACACACCGGCTGGTAGCTGTGCCACACATCATATATCAGAGTAGTCAGAGAACATCTGGAGGGGCCGGGTGGGGTGGCACATGCCTTTAATACCAGCCTAGGAAGGGAGGCCGAGACTAGGAATTGCTTGAGTCCACAGGGTTCAAGACCCGTCCGGGGCAACATAGCGAGATTTAGTCTCAAAAAATAGCTGGATGTGGTGGCGCGCGCCTGTAATCCCAGCTACCTGGGAAGCTGAGGCTGGGGATTGCTTGAGTCCATGGTACCCTGGGCAATGTGAGTCTGCAGTTCCCCAGGCAACATAGCGAGACCTAATCTCAAAATAAAAAAAGCATCTGGAACATGGGGTCTTGGAGGCTGCTCTGCCAGAGGCACAAGGAAGTCTACGGGGAATAAGCTCCCCCAGTAAAATGCCAGCAGCAATACACTGGTATTTTAAAGAAATCGTCAGGCTGAATCTCAGAGATACTCATGTAGGACTGAGACTAACCAGCTTCTCCCCCTGAGGTCTATCAGCTCTGGCTTTCCAGTGCCGGCCACTCACTCTACTCATTCAGACACCTCACCCCTCAGCAAGCAGACGTTAATGCCACATCGTCAGGTTTTCTTTGTTTCTAAAGAAAGTTCCTCCACCCCACTTCTGTGCTTTCCCCAGAAACATTTCACCAATTCCTTCATGAAACAGATCATCATGGCGAGCCCCGACACTGTCTTAAGTTGTTGGAGACTGAACAAAGCCTAAACAAAACGTAGCTGATCTCAGCCCATTGCCAGGTGATGAGCTAGTTTATATGAATTAAGTGTGACTAGCTATTTCACTGCAATCTGTGGTTAGCATTAACATGATCTTTTTCCTATGATAAGGGGAAGGATAGGCACCTGGAAGAGCTTAACAAGGGTCAGCTCTCTGGAAGGCCAGAGAAGGCTTTCCTAAGGAATGCAACTGAGCTGGGACTGGGGCTAAAGGTTAAAAATGAGTTATAAGCATAGAGAATGTATGTTCAAAGGCCCTGGGGCAGAAAAACCCTCTCCAGTATCTAAGAATCCAAAGAAGACTGGCTAGAGTCCTGGGAGCCAGGATCGGGACCTTCTGCTGTGGTTGTCCAGGCAGATCCTTCCCAAAACAGGCCGGCCTCGCAAGCCATGTGGAGACTTTTACTCTTTATAAAGATAATGGGGAGTTCAGGAAGGGTTTGCATAAGGGCAAGACTTGGCAAAGGTTTTATTTTAAAAAATGTCTCTTTGTAGAGTGGAGAACAGATTTGAGGGGTCAACAAGTCTGGGGGAAGAGTGACAAGGCTCCATAGCTCAGCAAGCAGGACGGGAGTGAATAGTGGCCTGGGTGTGTGATGGGGCCCTGAGGTAGGGCTTGGCACCAGGAGGCCTGCTAAAGGTGAAATGGCCGTTGGTACAATGGGTTGCATTGAGGGGTGGGGGGATTGAGGGCGACACTCAGGGCAGGAAAGACTCAAGGATTCCCATTCATTTTAAATGACAAAACTTTCCGGTTGATTCCAGAGCCAGGTAGGAGCCCTGTGTGCTGAAAGCATCACTTTTCTTTATAAGCTGGCAGCACTTTTTCTTAGAAACTTTCTGCCTCTGGAAGCCTGGGAAGAAAAAAGGGTCTAGGACAGGGGGTGACAGCTCTTCTTGGTGGCTCCCACTCACTGCATACTGTCCATCTCCCACGCCGAGCTCTGCTGTGTCCACCTCCTCTGGGCATTCCCTCAGGGCCATGGGTTCACCCAGCTGCAAAATAGCAGCCACCCCATCAGGCCCGTTCGCAGGGGAATATAAATGGCCAGTGTCCGTGGGGATTTGGTTGTTGACAGCTCCCGAAATGGCCACCCTGTGAGGATGAAGAGCGAGTCGCCCTGGCAAGACATTTAGTGTGAGGCGGGTGGGATGAGTATTTTCCCAGCACGTTATCGGCCAGGCCTGCTTAGGTGGCCTTGACCTAGGGCTCTGGAAACCCCCTTCCCCATTTGCTAGTTCCCCTCTCTGCCACTCCCAGATCATATTCCATCTCCCCCTCCCTGTTCCCCCAGCCTTCCTCTTTCCTTCTTCATGGAACACCTGCTATGTTCTACACTGCGGGTGAAAGTAGGAGGAAGACGCCCTGCTCACCCCAGGAGCCCCAAGATTCCTGGCGACTGGAATCCCCAGGGGCTGTGGTGCAGGCTGAGGGCGGAGAACACGCACACGTGTGCAGGAAAGACATCTGACCTGGGCGCAGAGGTGCAGGAGGAGGACCCAGGAGAAGCAAGGGTGAACCCCAGCCCTCCGTGTGGCCAGAGCTCCCAGAGAGAGTGGGGACCTAGGATAGGACCCCAACCAGCAAGTGCTCTGGTTGTCACCTTGGGTGAGCCTGGTCTTATTTTTCCCTTCACTTCGTTTTTTGGTTTTTTTTTTTCTTTTTGAGAACCGCAGGCTCACCCTGCAGGTCCACGGTACCACGGACTCAAGCAATCCCCAGCCTCACCTTCCCAGGTAGCTGGGATTATAGGTGTGCACCACCACGCCCAGCTGTATTTTTTTGGAACTAGGTCTTGCTAGGTTCAAGTCCCCCGCAGGACTCGAACCCCCATCTCCGGCCCCGGCCGTGGCTTCCTATGCCGCCGCTTATAGGCATGCGCCACCATGCCCGCCTCCCTTCACTTAGAAGGAAAGGAATTCACAAGCAGAATTCAGAAACCAAAGGGCCTATGTAAAAAAGGCCAGCCGTCCACACCCCTCCACTCCTCATCCCCACCCCTGTCTTGTCTTGTTCCTTGGAGGCAAACTTTGATCTTTCTTAATGCTTCACCTTCTCTGTTACTACCATACTACCATCCATCTTGACTACCTCATTGAATGTTACCTACTGAATTTCTAGGATAAGGATGTAGAGAATATTGCCCCCACTCCCATCTCCCCTTTCTTCATATTCTGAAGACTTTGGGAGCTAGGGAAGGTATTAAGGAGAGAAGGTTTGCATTTTAGGAAGACTGGCACAGAAGCATGGGGGAGGCATGGGTTGGAGGAGGAGGGTGGAGTCAGGGTAGTGAGGTTAGAGGAGCTGGGTCTGTGTGAAGGCTGCATGCAGGGAGCAGAGGGCCATTCTGCCATTTGTGACAACGTGGGTGGGTGGAGAGGGTGTTATCTCTAAGCCAGACAGAGAAAGACAAGCACTGCAAGGTGTCAGCATGGAATCTACGCAGATAAGTCCATCTTAGAAACAGATCTATAGCCAGGGGGTGGAGTGGCGGGGTGGGGGGTGGGGGCGAGAGACAATGGTAAGTGCACAAACTTTCAGCTGTAAGATGAAAGGGGTCTGAGGATCTGATGTTATATGTGGTGACTGAAGCTGGAGTTGATGATCCTGTGTTATATAACTGTGATTTGCTGAGAGTTGCCCTTAATTGTTCACCTGGAAAATAAAAAGTAGTATTGAGGTAATATGTTCATTAACTTGACGGTGGAAATTCACGCTGCAGAGTATTGCAAATCATGGAGATGTAGACTTTAAATAGCTTCTAATATTATCTGCCAATTAGATAAAATTACAAAAACATTGGCAGTATTGGGCTTTCATAACATTTAGTTTTTCTTTGAATTTTAAGGTGAATTCTTATGTTTCATGGCTGGCTCCTGGCTTGGAAAAGCCACTCTTTTCAAAGTCAAGAGTGATTTTCATGTTTTGAAACTGGGAAGGGACGCTGAATTTTAACAAATGACTTTTTTTAATTAATTAATTTAAATTTTATTTTTCAAATTGATTGCACATATATAGATTTATGTTTTACCTCATTGCCTACCCCGAGGTTCTCCCACCACCTTATCACCTGTGAACCATCTTAGTCTCTTGTGCACTCGCCCTCCCCCCGATTTTACTCCCTCCTTCTCTCTTGCTCTATGCTTCAATTCTATTGACAGTTTGAATGTTTCTCGTCTGTTTGTTTTTCCTCTATTCCTCAGATTAGTGAGACCATCCTTATTTCTCTTTCTGGCTTACTTCCGCTCACGTGATTCCTTCTAGTAGCAGATGAATCTTTAGTTCCTATTGGGCAGATCATGAGGCTGCCCCCTTCATGAGCCCCCATCAGACTCTAGAACTAAGCCCTACACTCAAATTGTGAATGGATTTTTCAGAATTTTATTCTCTGGTGATTGTGCACGAGAGTTTCTGTTGATGTTGAGGGGTTGATCCACTGCTTTCTGGAGTCACACACCTTAAGTACAGGCCTTGAGGTCAACGTTCTGTCTGGCAAAGTCAATGTGCAGAGAGCCTCCTTCTCCAGCTTCTGCCCAGTTCTCCCAGTTCTCCAGTGCTCTCCCTGCCCTTGCTCCCAGCACACTGCCTTCATGCAGACCCAACACCGCTTGCCTATTTACCCTGCATCCATCCTCCTCCCCCCACTGCATGTCTGTGCCAGTCTTTCTAACATGCAAAAATTCTCTAAGACTTTTCCCAACTCCCCAAACTGCAACTGGTTCCTTTCTCATAACTGATTGATATTCTGTTGTCTACATATAGTTGGGGATTTTGTTGTCTGAGTTGTGGGATCTACCATTATTTCACTGTGACTTTTACATACACATATATTTTCTTTTCCAGAGAGAGAGAGAGAGGGAGGGAGGGAGGGAGGGAGGGAGGGAAGGAGGGAGGGAGGGAGAGAGAGAACAGTTGAAACAAAATATAATAAAGTAAAGCAAAACAAATGTAAACGTATTTGCAAGCATAATGTCAGCACAAATGTAAGCAAAACAAAGGTGTGCATGTGGTGGAGGAGAGCAGTCGGGGCGGGCTCTGGGGGGTGGAGTCCCCCTGCAGCCTGGTTTCAGGGACTCCCTGGGATGGAATGGAGGGGGCAGCTGCTGCAGGGCAGTCAGAGAACCTGGTGGAGCAGAGGCAAAGTTAGAGGACGCTGGACACCCCTCCTGCCCTCTGGTGAACCCAGGCAGGGCAGCGCCACCTGGAAAGAACCTGCAGAACGGGCAAAGGGGTGCATCGAGGGGAAGGAGATTCCGTGACACCGATGGTCCCCAACATTCCCCACCAGTGAATTTTACCTTTTCATCTCTCAAGAGAGCCACTGGTGCCTCTTTCCCATTGTTCTCTAGGGGTGCTCTGCTCCCCCAAACACTCCTGCCAACCTGTGCCCATGATGTTTTCTTTTGAGTTGGGCCAGGGGAAGTTGGTAGCAGTTTTTCAGGCATATTCAACCAACAAGCAGCTTTACAAAGCATTTTTAAGAAACTGTACAGCATGCCGCTGAAGCTATTAGGTCTCTGCAGTCGATGTCATTTTATTTCTCTAGTTAATGTGATTATTATCCTGGTATTTACTGCCTGATTCTCAAATGACATGGAGTGCCTTGCCATGAGAGAGAGGAAGTATAGGAATGCTAAAATAAAGGGGAAAACAACTAGATCCATGAATTGAATTTTAGGAGGGCCGAGAAGCGATTCAGTGATAGTGGCTCGTGCAGAGGACAACAAAGAACTAAACTCCACAAAGGCTCTCTTGCCCTCTCTGCCCTTCTGTCTGTTGGCAAGACATAGTAAACCACAACGAAGTTAGCTATGGTGCTTCATGGTTCATAGAACCTCCAAGTCCATCATCTAATCTGATTTTCACGGGCACTCCAGAGAAGGTCATTCTACTCTTCCTTTTACGAAGAAGAACTGTCAAGTTCAGGGTTGTTGTAACTGGTTTCAAGGTTTTGGAGGAGCATGTAAGTGCTGGCTCTACACCTGGGCCCCATGTGATGTGCTGATGGGCACATCAGTGGATCTACCTCAGTAGATGGGGAATGCTGGCCTCTCTGCACAGCTGAACCCCCCAAACCCCCCCCCCCAGGTCACTCATGCCTCTTCCTGTTGGTCAATTCAAGCTCTGAAATGGGATCTCAGCTCCTTGGTGCAACCTCCAGTTCACCACTCAGTTATACATGCTGGTGTGCATGGTGACAGTGCAAGCTGCCAGCCTCCATAGTGTGTCATAGACCTCGGAGTCATAGACGAAGGTCCTGATCGCAGAGTTGGCCACCTGGCCAGTGCCATTGGGTAGGGGGTGAGGCAGTGACAGGGGAGGTTTTCTTCAAGGATCGGTTCCAGTTGCTCTAGAGCATTGCCCCAGTAGACTTGACTCTCAGCACATCAGAAAGTCTCATCCTGAATCTGAATCCTCTCCCCTCCCCCCACAGGAAGCATATGCAACTCAGCTAGATAAGTTTCGGCTGGTGGGGGAGCTGGTGACGGTCTTGGGGGCTGTGATCATCCTGCTCCTAGAGGTAAGGTGTGTATGTGGGGGGGGGGGTAATCCGCCTGGGCCCCAGTTGGGCCGTGGTCTACATCATCTTTGCTGTACCCACCTCTTCCCAGATCCCAGACATCTTCAGAGTTGGTGCCTCTCGCTATTTTGGTCAGACGGTCCTCGGGGGACCATTCCATGTCATCATGTGAGTGTCCTTACTTCCCTCTGTCCTCCCTCCCCAGAACCATTCCAAGTTCACTGCCTGGGCCCAGAGCTCAGCTGACCCTCGTCCAGGGATTCCTCACCAGTGTGACCATGCATGTGTTTTAGAAGTAAAGATGACCCACTTGTGTGGGTCCCACCCAAGTCACCGCCATGCTGGGGGCACCTAGAATGTTTCCAGCCTCCTCTCACTGCCCGTCTCCTGCCCCCCAGCATCACCTATGCCTTCCTGGTGCTGGTGACCATGGTCATGCGACTGGCTGACATGGACGGGGAGGTGATGCCCATCTCTATCGCCCTGGTGCTGGGCTGGTGCAGCGTCATGTACTTCGCCCGCGGATTTCAGATGCTGGGCCCCTTCACCATCATGATCCAGAAGGTCAGTGCTGCCCCCAAACCTTCCTCTGGCTTCAGCCACGTGACCTCCTCAGACAGAAGGAGGGAGCAGAGCGAATAGGAAGAGGAACTGGAGGGATGAAGGGGATCCCCCCCAACCACTGCCAGGACTCAGGTGGAGAGAGACTTGTCCGATCTCCCACTCCTTCTGTCTCCTGCAGATGATCTTTGGAGACCTGATGCGCTTCTGCTGGTTGATGGCTGTGGTTATTCTGGGCTTTGCCTCAGGTGAGAACGTGACACCCTCCTCCACTAGGTCGTCAGATTCAGTTCTCCAGAACATTCACTCGCATGCTTGTTCTCAGCTCTCATTTGCACTCCTCTTTGCTTTTTTAATCCCTCGGTGGAAAGTGAGTCAGGAAGCACACCCACGTCCCTAGATCAGAGACACTCAGTTTGCCTAGAAGGCAGAACGTGTGCTCGAGTTTCTGGGTCAAGAGCAATCATGTTGACTGACTGCTGCAAGATCTTAAAAGTAGGAGCTGGAAAGGGCTTTGGAGAGAGAAACTTTAAACAGGAAAGACTGGCCAGTGGTGGAGCTCAAAAACTAGGTAGACAAATAGAGATAGCGCGATCATTAACTCTACTATGTCTACATTCCAGGAGAAACGCAGAGCTCTCAACCGCACATACTTGCTATTTTCCTCTACCATTTAAAGTTGACAGAAAAGGACATCATTTGAGAAAGGAAGTACAGGAAAAGGGTTTGCAGAGTTTGCAGAAATAGAGGAAACATGTTGTGAAGAAAGGCTGGGAAAAGAGAGGCAATGTGGTCTCAGTTAAGGCTTAAGAGTCTGTGACTGAGAGCCAGGGAGGAGTGAAAGGAACCTTGATAGAAATAGCACAGGGAAGGACAATGGGAGGGATGGAAAGTGGATGAGTAGAAGAAAGGTCTTAGGGAAAGGTGGAAAGAGCAAGGAAGAGCAAAAGACTGAAACTGGAATCCATCCTTGGCATCTGCAGTTGCCCATCGTGGCGAGGGCACGTCTGAAGCAGTATTTGAAGACCCATGACAAGTCCACACACCATTCCAGTCTTCTGAAGTCCCTGTTGTGCATTTTCATAAAAGTGAACACTAAGAAACATACCAACACCTGAACTAGGAAAGGGTAAAACTGTGGGTATCTGCCTGTTTCAATGACAGCGGATCCTTGGGCTAATGTTATTTTGTTCTAACAGTGGTGAGAAAAAAACAATTTTGGTTGATGTTGAATAACAAATGTTATTGGAAGACCTGGCTTTGTTTTACACTGTTTCTCTTAAAGTTGCTGTTTCCAAGAAGAACATTGAGGGAGGACTTAACTGTTACCCTCACATGCTCTCTTTCTCCACCTTCTGCCCCATCTGCACTATTCACAGAGCCCATGGCATTTAATTTTTTCCAGTAAATAAAAAGGTTGTGTTTTGTTACAGACCCTTTTTTCTGCTCTGGGGATCACCTTGTTTACATTTCAGTTCTCCATACAGAGGGATTCTGATGCTGTAACAAGTTCCCAGGATACCCGTTATCAACCAGCAGGCTGCGCATTGAGGAGGGAAAATTTTCCATGATGGTCCATATTCACTCAGGGAATCTCAGTGTGAAGGATGATTATTTAGAGGCTGTCTTTTAAATATTTGGTTTTCTGAAATGTAAAATCCAGTTAGGGGATAGATGACTGATAGATGACATAGATAGATGATAGATGGATGGGTGGATGGATGGATGTATAGATAACACGGATGGATGGATGGATGGATGGATGGATGGATGGATGGATGGATGGATGGATGGATGGATGGATGGATGGATGGATGGATGGATTAGTTTTTAGCTAAATGGCTGAGTATTACTTTATCCAGAATGATGAAATTGGTCAAAAGACAGACATCATAGGCCGACCCAGGAGTGAGGGAAATCACATGTGGCTTTGATTTGCATCTACCTAATGATAAGTAAAGTCAGAAATCTTTATATGTGTCTGTTATCCATCTTCTCTGATTCTCTGGTGAAATGTTTATTTAAATCTTTTGCCTAGTTTTAACTGGTTTGTATTTTTTGTTATTGTTGATATATGTGTTTGTGTGTGTATACATTCACATTGTACTTGTGGGTAAGTGTATGTACATGTGTGTCAATGTACAAAGATAAACATTGGAGGCATAAATACTAACCAGGATGCTGATGATACCTCCCTGTTTTCCCACCTCCATGTCTTCCTGCTGGGCGGAGCAGCGTTCTATATCATTTTTCAGACCGAGAATCCAGTCAATCTGGGCCATTTCTATGACTACCCCATGTCCCTATTCAGCACCTTTGAACTGTTCCTCACCATCATTGATGGGCCAGCCAACTATGACGTGGACCTGCCCTTCATGTACGGAATCGTCTACTTCGCCTTCGCCATCATCGCCACGCTACTCATGCTCAACCTCTTCATCGCCATGATGGGTGACACCCACTGGCGTGTGGCTCATGAGCAGGATGAGCTCTGGAGGGCTCAGGTTAGTCTTGCAAGGGGGCAGAAGGTGAAAAGAAAAGTCAAAGTGGATTATACTTATGGTAATTAAGCCTTAGTAGGGTCACAGAACAATCCAGTGGGGCCATTGCCTGAGGTGCAGTAACATAGCTGGAAGGAACAAAGGGAGGGAAAATGGTGAACTGGGGTAGGATTAACACCCAAGATCTGAGAGTATCAATTATAGGAAAGCTCTTTGGTGAAATAAACTTTTAAGGGGATTTAAAGATATTTTTAAAATATTGTTCCCTTTTAAACACAGTATCACTAGTTTATAATACTGTATAGATCACTTTTTCTCAACAACTCACCACCAAATGTCCAGTCACCTTCTATCACTAACCAGTCACCTCTGCCCATTTTCCAAGTAGATTTTATATATTTTTCTTGTTGATTTGTTTATACATTTTTAATATCAATCTTTTTCTAATATATGGTTTAAAAACATTTCCCCATTAAGTAAGATGCCCATATTTTTAAGGATGGTTTACTTTGTTTTGCAAAAACTTGGTAGGTTGATATAGCACCATTTGTCTATATACTCTTTGGTTTCTTTTGTTTGGAGACAAAGTCAGACAGACATCAGTAGAACTGAGATCAAAGAGTGTTTCTCTGTGTTTTATGATTTTAGGTCTTATATTCAAGTCTTTACTCCATTTGGAGTTGATTTTAGTGTGTGGTATAAGATGGTAGTCTTTTAATATGTGGTATAAGATGGTGGTTCTTTTGTAATCAAGACTTTCCTTTCCCCATTGAATGCTTTTGGCCAGTTTGTCATAGATTAGTTGCCCATGTATGTGTGATTTTGTTTCTGAGCACATGATTTCATTTCATTAAGCTATGTGCTTTTTTTTTCATTCTAGTAACATACTGTTTTGATTACTGTAGTTTTGTAGCATAATTTGAAATCAGGGAGTCTGGTATCTCCATTCTTTTTTTCTCAGGGTTGTTTTGGCTTTTTGAGGTCTTCTCTGTTTCCATAAATAAAAGTTTTAGGATTTTTTTTTTATTTCTGTAAACAATCATAATAAGGATTGCATTGAATCCACTTATTGCTTTAGGTAGAATGGCCATTTTAACATCATTGGTCCTTCTAATCCATGAACATAGAGTACTTACCATTTTTTTTGCATTTTCTTCAGTGTTTTTTGATACTGTTTTATAGTTTTCAAGTCCTCACTTCCTTGGTTAAATTTATTTCTAGGGTTGTTTTTCTCTCCTCAGATCATGAATGGATTATTTTTTCCTCATTTCTCTTTCTCTTAGTATATTGCTTGCATGTAAAAATGCAGAAATTCTTATTGCTTTTGTAGCCTGCAACTTTATTTCTTCATTTATTATTTCTAATATTTTTGGTGATTCTTGAGGCTACCTATGCATATTATCATGTCATCTGTACATGGTGAAAATTGTCTTGCTCTTAAATGTTCTGATTTTTTATTTAGACTCTATCTTCTAATTGCTGCTATAACTCCCTGTTTTCATATGATCTTTTCTCTGTATAATTATAGAGTGATAACCATTTTAAAGTTAAAAGTGCTTTTAGTGGTCCACTAGTTGAAGAACTGAACATATAGTCATTTATTTGCCAAAAAGTCATTAAAGATAGCATCTTTAATGTGGATAAGGACCTTATTATCCTGTAGACTAGGGAAATGATTGAGAGGAGGGTAGTTTTTCATTGTTTGAAAGTTTCTGCTATTAGGAATTTCTGTATCCCTTGCACTAAAAGTATCTACTATAATCCCATTCTTTGCCCTGTCTTTTTCTCTAGTATAACATGTAACCCATCTATTCCATGAACACCCATCAAATATCACATATTGCTTCAAACTTTTCATTCATTTAATAATAATATTTAGCACCTCTGTGTGATGAGCAACATCTCAGAGCTGGGGATACAAATTAGACATAGTATATGCCACCATAGAACTTACAGTCTGATAGGGAAGACAGGCATTATACAAATGACCTTGCAGCAAACTGTATAATTATAGTAGCACAAATGCTGCAGGGAAGTAGAAGATGCTAAAAAGAGGCACTTAAGTAACAGAATCTTACACATAAATGTAGGACCTTACATTTATGACTTCTTGAGTTTCACAGTGTTGGCTTTTGACCAGCATTCCTGCCAGGTGACATCATATTACTTCTGCTCCTCCCCACATTACACATCCCTCCCTGTTTTGTCATGGGCATATATGATAAGCTTGTTTTCTGTTTTATCTAAGTAATCAATGATAGCTGGGTAAAGGACAAAATAGGTGACATAGCTCTAGACTATCCCCTGCAAGTTTATTACCTTCCAATTTCCTTCTTAAGCTATGAGTATCTGATTTACTATTAAGTTCCCTGAACTGTATACCTTCAGTCCATCCCCCAAGTCAGAGAGAGTCTATTCAATTATTTTATTCACATCAAGTCATAGCTTCACTATGAAAAGGAATGAGATTAGTTTAGAGCATCTCATTTTTTGATGAGTCTGAATAGGAATTTAGGGGTCACGGTTTTATTCATAAGATATTCTCTTTCCTTCTGTGAGCAATGGCGAGTTAAGGCAGGTTGTATGGCAGCTTGCATAGGTGAGGGAACGAGTGAAGACTGTCCTCTCCACTGATTAACTGCATCCTCATCCCAGAGGGGCTTTCCCTGCCCTCTGTTCTGGCCTTTGTGTCAGGACATGACATGATCTCTCTGAGTTCTCTCTTTACCTCTCATCTCTTCCCAGGTCGTGGCCACCACAGTGATGCTGGAGAGGAAGATGCCTCGCTTCCTGTGGCCTCGGTCGGGGATCTGTGGGTGCGAGTATGGCCTGGGGGACCGCTGGTTCCTGCGGTGAGTCCAGTGACTGTGTGTGAACAAGTGTAAAGCAAGTGTTGAGGCCATGGGAGCAAGTGTGACAAGTTCCTAATTTAGGGTCTTGAGATTCCAGATTGTCTCTAAAGGAGATGCCATCATTCTTTAAGGTGAGACTGCGTTATCCTGTCTGGGGAAAGGGAGTGGGGCAAAATGGAGAGTGAAAACAATGCTCATGGCTCTTACCAGGCTGTGTAGGCTTCAGGGCAGTGAGGAAAGGTTTCCTTCTGTGTGTCCATGCTCAGATGTGGCTGTGGGTTACCGAATTTGCTCTGCTCTTGTTCCCACCTGACTCCCATTTCTGTCTAGTCATGCCTTGAAGCTGCCCTCCTCCATATAGTACCCTTAAATCCTGACTTGGTTCTCATCTCATTTATGTCCTGAATTGTATCTCCTCACTCTTGAGAAACATTTATCTCTTACTTGATTCTATTTTCTCTTTCATACTTATCTGTGTTCAACCTATCACACACACACACACACACACACACACACACACACACCCTACTTCCTTCCAAATCCTGATTATACATAATCAGGATTATGTATAATAGTCCTTTGGCTCTTTGGCTCTTTGGTGTCTATCCCTATTCCCTCTCCCTCTCCCTCCCCTCCCTATTTTCCTCTCCCCTTCCCTACCCACCCTCCACTTGATTCTAGACCTTCCTCTTGCCACAACTCTAGTCCCTTCCTCTACTTTTCATCTTGATCCTGTTCCCAACCTGTGCCCCATTCACCTCTGCTCCCCTCCCCCACCCAACTGAGTCCTTGCCCCTTTCCCCTCCCCAGAGTCGAAAACCACCATGACCAGAATGCCTTCAAAGTGCTTCGCTATGTGGAAGCTTTCAAGAACTTAGAGAAAGAGGATGGACCGGAGCAGTTTTTTGAGAAACAGCCCTCTGTGCTTGACAGTGGGGTGGCAGTCAGACCCTCTGTGGCTCTCCCAACCCCCTCCTTGTCCCGGACCACCTCGCACAGCAGTAATGGTCACCGGGGCTGGGAGATCATTCGTCGCAACACTCTGGGACACCTGAACCTTGGATTAGACCTTGGCGAAGGGGATGGAGAGGAGAAAGTCTATCATATCTAGTGAGGAGCACCGTTACTCTTCACCTGATTCCAGGTGGGCCTGGGGTGGGGGGACAGAGGGAGACACTTGCCTGTCAAGTAAGTAGCATTTGTGCCTGTGACTCACCAGCGGGTGTGGACAGAGTGATTCTTGAAGTCCAGGCCACATCAGCATTTCTAGAGATGGGAAGTGGGCATCTGTTGTCCCACATATCCTCTGGGTTCTTAGAAGTCCCGTATCTTGGGAAAAGAGGGTAACTTTCAAACCTCGTTGGCCTCGGAAACTAAAGGCATGAAGTAGTGGTGCTTGAACATCTGCTCCACCTGTTGACCCAAGCGAGCACTAGAGATGAGTAAGTTATGACACCTGGCTCCATGGGACTGCTGTGGAAGAGCCAGATATGGCACTGAGGTTAGGGCCCTGCCCTTCTTTCTGCACTCCCAAGGGGTCCTCTCCCCACCTCTGCAAGAGGACAGGTTCTTTGTGCTTTTAAAGATTTTCAAAGTGATTGTGGTAAGATACACACAAAAATAAAAATATCATTTATAACCATCCCATTCAGTGGTATTAGCTACAATCACATCACCACTAGACATCTACAGTGTTTCATCTTCTCCAACTGAAATGTACGCATCGATTTCCCACTGTACCCTCATCCCACCCCCTGAAAACCAGCTTTCTACTTACTGTCCAAGTACCTGTTCAAGTTTGCCCCAAGTACCTCAATAAATGGAATCATGATAAATTAGTCCTGTCACAGTAGTTGTTCATTTAGCATGATGTTTTCAAGAGTCATTCATGTTGTTGCCTATATCAGAATTTCATTTCCTGTGAAGGTCACATAATATTTCATTGTCCTGATAGATGACATTTTTCTCATTTACCCACCCATCTACCTGTCCACCTGTCCACCCGTCCATCCGTCCATCCATCCATCCATCCATCCATCCATCCATCCATCCATCCATCCATCCATCCAATGATGGACATTGGATTGTTTCCACCTTTTGGTGACTGTGAGCAATACCGCTATAAAGACTGGCAGACAGTTACCTTCTCAGATCTTTCAATCATTTTGGGTGTATACCCAGAAGTGGAATTGCTGGCTTTTATGGTAATTCTATGTCTAATTTTTTGAGGAACTGCCTGACTGTTTTCCACAATGACTGCACTATTTTCATTATCTCCAGTAATGTGAAAGGGATCCAATTTTTCCACATCCTCATCAACACTTGGTGATAAGGATTTTTTTTAAATAGCCTATTAAACTTCTTTTTTTTTTTTTTAAATAGCCACCCTCATGGGTATGAAAGTGATGTCTCGCTGGTTTGATCTGCAATTCTTTGATGACTGATGACATTGAACTTGTTTTTATGTTTTTTGGTCACTTATAAGATTTGTTAAGAGAAATATCTAAGAAGTCTGCCCGCTTTTGAATTGTATTGGTTTTGTCTTGCATTTTGGCCCAGCATCTACAATTCTCTGTCTTATTTGCATCCTGGTCTATTTTCAGGAATGCTGCATCATGCTAGAGTTCCCCTTTGTTTTGTGGGGCTGTCTCTGCTGGCTCTTTGGTAGCAAATCACCCCTGTGTCTGGAGGTAGCAGGCATCAAGCTATGCCCCCCTGAGACAGCCTGCCACCCTGCACCCCCATCTCCTTCTGCCCAGATCTGAGTTGTAGGGTAGACAGCAACAGGAGAGACTGAGTCATCCTCTCCCTGAAAGAAATTAGAAAGCAGTGCCATGGGCCTTCATCACAGCATTCACCTGCAGCCTTCCTCTTCTCCTCAGCCCTTTTCAGCCCAGTCCTATCACCATCCTCACCAGAGAGTCATGCATCTTCGAAGAGAACTATGGCCTTGAGTAGCAAAGAACTGAGGGGAATTGTGAAACCACAGGCAGTTCAGCCAGGGACTCATGCAGCGCACAGAGAAGTGTGGAGCAGGGAGGGATCACACAGATTTGCACAAACACACACACACACTGAAATTCCAAGTGCTTAGTCATGGTGATCTTCTCTCCTCTTTCACGATGCAAGCGCTCCCTCTCCTGCATCCAGGTCAACTCCCAACCACAAAAAGCCACATCGACTTTTCTCACTTCCTCTTCAGACCATGGGAGCCACCACTCACTTAGTCTTCTCGTGTATATCTTCAGCTTCTCCCTCTCCACCAGCTCAAACCAGTCTGCAAAGAACCGCTTTGTTCTCGCCCATCTCAAAGAACACTGTCCAGAAACCTGACCTCTTCTCTCTGCCACTGCTCTATCTCCACGACTCCTTCTTCAGGCCAGGTCTGTTCCGAGATGATGGCATTGTCTGCTGGCCCCACACCATGTCTTCTTCAGCCATTGTGGTTTGACCTCATCTACTTAGTCACCTTGCCAAGGTCACCCACCTATAGCTAAACCCAGTCCATGGTCTTGGCATTGCCTGACCTGAATGTCCACACAGCAGCTGACCACACCCCACTTCCATTGCACAGTGTGTCAGCCACTTTGCTGCTCTGCTGACTAGGTTTGAATTATTTGGGGGACAGAAGGTGCTCTCTTTTCCTTACGGCCTGTGAAGACCCATCTCCTTCTGTCACTTGGATTAGAGCAAGCATGTTCTCGATTCCCAACTCCTTATCTTCCCTTTGGATCTGTCTCCTGAGCTCCAGGCATGCACGGCTTGGGTACACGGTGATTGGACAACTCTGCCTGGATGTTTCACAGACACCTCAATCTCAACATGTCCCAAACCGAACAGCTTTCCCTCCTCACCAAACCTGCTCCTCCACCAGTGCTCCCAACCAAATCCATGGCAGCACAATAGCCTGGGTTGCCTAAACCAGTCTCCGAGGTGTCAGCCCCAACACTTCTGTCTCAATGCTGGTTTCAACAAATCTGAAAGCATCTCCTTTGAAAATGACGAGTTCTGATTAGACAACCCATTGCGTCTTTCAAAATTCAAGAGCTGAAAAACACCATACAAGGCCCAAATTGGAGTCAGTGGTGGAAGTTCCACCATGGCTTCCTCCAGATGTGGGTTGCAGCCTCAGCTGCTCCCAATAGTGGAAATTAAACTCACTCATCAGGAGCTCCCTGAACAGCATCTCAGGTGTTCTCCTCAGGGGCATTAACTAATAAAGCGTTATTAAGAATCCCTGGCAGAAATGTAGCAGCATACCTGAGCACAGGTATGTGTGTATTCCTCTTAAAAACACATTTATGGGTATAGGATATTGGAAAGACAGGTTTTTTTTTTTAAATGCCTAAAATATTTGTAAGACGTTCATACCTATATAATTAACAGGAAAAAAAAAGCTTTGTTGTGTCTGTCTCTCCAAACTCTTTGGCCACTCTCCTAAAATGGGCCACATCTCCTCCTACCTAGAAGGAGTGGGTTCCTAAGTGTGCAGGCTTGCAGGCTTGGTCTCCACAGTTCAGCCAACAAGAACTTTGTAGGATGCAACTCCTACCTAAGAGGGTGGGAAGCTCTCCCAGGAGCCAACCCTGGCAAATTCCCAGGCTCCTCATACCTCTTTCCACTTTATTTCACCAAGCGGAATTGCAGTCACTTCCTGGAGAGTGCTGTGTTCTCTTTCTGCATGGCCTCCATGATTTCGGGACCTTTCTGCCTCGCCACATGCATTCATCCATCTTTGTAAACTCTATCCATCTTACAAGTCTCAGTTTAATGATCATGCATTGGCTGGGGTTGTGTGTGCATGTGTGTGGAGGGAGGGAATTTCCTGACCATAGGTTAGATTCCACCTGCTCAACGTTTTCAGGACACTGATGTTTGCTTTTTTATTACACATCCTGCACTTTATTATACTTGCCTCAGCGTCTGACTTCTCTAGGAGATCATAGACTTCACAAAGACAAGATGGCGTCCATCTTACTCATCACTGTGTTAGTCTGGTGTCATTGCTGGTACAATGCAGTGCACAATGAGCCGTCGTTGAAGCTGCAAATCATTAACCTGCTTTTATTCTGAGTTCTCCACTAGCCAAGCTTCAGGGGTCATTTTGTACCTGTCAAAAGTGATCAAAATAAATAAATCTGTCTTCGAGCAGGGTGGTAGCCAAAGTGAGCGCAAAATATGCACGGAGACACTGGAAAGGGTCAAAACCAAGGCAAACACAGCAACGAGTAGGATGTTTTCTCAGCTTGAACGTACTTGGGGTGTGTATGTGTGTGTGAGAAAGAGAGAGAGAGAGAGAGATGGAGGAGAAGGAAGAGAGGAGGAGAAAGAAGTGGGGGACGTGACATGATGGGGAAGAGGAAAAGGAGGGAAGAATCCAGCAAAGCTGGGGCACAGCACTAGCTGGCCCCTCAGTCTGTGGCTCCCTCGGAAGAAGCATTTGGGGTGATCTGCAGGATCCTACATCTGCCCGCCGGAGCACAGGTGAGAAGGAACAAGCAACATGCAGACACAGCCATGCCCCTGCAGAAGCAAAGAGCGACCCTGTGCCAAGGGTAATACTTGGCGTGTTCATGGCTTGACAGGAAGCTGGGGGGCTTCTTTCTGGGGCACCAGAGTGTGATGGGGAACAAAGGTATCAATTTCTGCCTCAGGAATTCTTTGTCCCCCTCCCCCATGGTTCCTATCCTTCCCTCCCCCTTCCCCCGGTCACCTCAGAACACAGCACCTAGGAAAGTCCTGTTCTCACCTCACGGGTCAGAGGCTAAGAGGCTACAGGAGGCTTTGTTCTCACAGGCATCGCTGGGCTGCACAAAAGTCCCCTCCCAGTTGTGTGTGAAGGGATTTACCAGCCAGGCTCGGGGTTCTGGTCAGGGTGTGATGTGGCCCTTGGAGGGCTGCACTGTGGCCTCTGGAAGAAGCAGAGGGCAGTGCTTGCCCACTCTGGCTGGGCAGGAGAGGGGAGAGGTCAGATGGAGCTGGGGAGCTGCAGCTGAAGGCAGCTGAGACAAGGAAGGGCTGGTCCGTGGGGTGAAGTCAGGGCCGGGGAGTGGGGCCAGGGGGAGGGCCCACTGGGCGTCAGATGGCTGCTTCACGCTTCGAAGTCACTCGCTGAAAAGCTGAGGCAAGATTTTGACATGAGCTCAAGGACCATTGACTTCTTCAGGCTGGGCCACCTATTCTTAAAGACCAACGAGAGGAAAACGACAATTGTGCAAGGGAAGAAATACTTTGTCCAGGGAACACTGAGGAGGGCGTCGCACCAGTGGGGAGAGGTCAGGTGGCTGCTCCCCCCTCCGCCCTGGGCAGCAGCCACCTGGGGAAGGACCGGACACACCTCCCTCCGCTTCTACCACTTCTTTGTCATCCCTGACACTGAGGAGGCGGCAATTAGGGCCGCAGGGCCCGAGGGAGCTTGTGCAAGGCCCAGCTGCAGCTGGACGGAGGGAGCCAACTTGGCTCCACCCACCGCAAGGGGCTGTGCTTTGCACATCGGCCTCCGTGCTTTGTGCTTTGGTCTTTGGAAAAAGCTTCCTGGTGGCTTTTTTATTTTTATTTTTTATTTTTATTTTTATTTTTATTGTGTTACCTGTGATTTGCAGCATGGTTTGTGCGTTAGCAGCACAGCTGCAGCAACACACACGGCTGAGCTCTCAGCAACACCGTCTGGGCCTCAGTCCCTGCCCCTGGGGGTGCTTTTCTTCCTGTTGGAATCACAGAGGGGGCGCAGCTCCCCCTCAGAGTCACCTTGATGGTCACCCTGCCCGGCCAGCACCACCGTGGCCTTCACCGGACGCCATCTGGGGTGCTGGGCTAACCCAAGGGCCATGCAGATCAGGGCTGCCAACGCTCCGATCTCTAGGAGCAGAGGAAACCTCTCTCCAGTCCTTGCTCTGCCACGGGGCTGGTGGTGGCTGCTCACGTGTCTCCTGATGTGGTCATGACGGTGACTCTGCAGCATCTGCTGGGGAGCAGGGGCTCCCCACCTCTCGCCAGCAGGGCCGTGCCTCCACGCCCTTCTCCATCCCTCAGCTCTCCTCCTACCCATGCTCCCTCTGCAGTTCCTCAGGTCTCTCTGGGCCCAGCGCTGCAGCTCTGAGAGATGAGGTTGGGGGAGAGACAGTGGCTGACTTCATCATGGTGACACTGACCCAGGCCCTTAAGACCATGTCCTGCCCCTGGGTCCAAAGCTGAAGCCCCAGACGGACAGTGGGGCTCAGACCTGGGCCCCCTCTCCACACATACACCCAGTCCAGGGGGTGGGCAGCGCCAGATTGTTCCTCCCCTCCCTGAAGAAAGGGCTCTGCTTCTCCTTTCCTTCCTCCCTCTGTGGCTGAACCTGGTGGACACGGAGGCAGTCCCCAGGCCCCATGACCTCAACCCAGCCTGAGACCTGCGCTCAGCAAGTTGGGGAATGGAGGGTGTGACTGCAGGCACAGGTGCCTTTACTGTACACACACGTACACACACATGCACACACACACACACAGACACACACCCCACACCCTTCTCTCCATCCCAGCTGCAGCTGCTTCGGCCTTCTGCAGGCCAATTAACCTATTCATCTTTCAAGGGCAGAAGTCAGTTCCTCCCTGTGTGGGCTGGGGATTAGCAGACGCGCTTCCCCTCCCCAGGCGCATGCTCACACACACACTGCCTCCACCTCCCCTGGCTCCCATTACCTTCTGGGTCCTGCCTGGGGTCCCTCTGGCAGGGCCTGGGAAAAGCATGCCCCCTCCAAATAGCTTATGATCTCCTTGATGCAGCTCATCACCCGCAGGAGCACAGCTCCGTTCAAGCACGATACCAGGTGCTCCCAGGAGCACGGAGAGTGCAATGTGGTTCAGCCACGTCCCTGGAGCCTCCGCAAAGAGGTGTCAGTCAAGGTGATGCAGGACAGGCAGAAGGAGGGGCCCCAAGTAGGTTGGCCAGGCCCTGGCAGGGTGAAGACGGGAACACAGAGTGTGGCATCACGTGGCGTTTCAAGGGGAGAGCCAGGGTTCATAACCCGGGCAGTCCACGGGGGTCTTTCTCTCTGCTAAGAGAGGGAATGAGGCAACTAGAGAGCCTGGTGTAGGAGAAACCCCAGACCCCATGTCCTCCTTATGCAAGTCAGCAGCCAAGAGGGAGTCAGAGTTAACTGGCCTCCTGGGGAGGGGTGGGGGGAGGCCCTTGGGAGCAGCAGCACAGAAACGTACCTTGATGGGTGACGGGCATCCGCTGGCCCTGGGGGCTGGGGGAGGACTTACCATGAAGAGGCGAGCTGGGCCCCCAAACAAACAGAGCCATGGAAGGAAAGGCTGGGGGTGGGAACAGAAGCCGCTCTGTTTCCTGAGGGTTTCGCACTCAGCTTGTTGGATTCTCCCGAGAAGCCTGCAGGGTGTTCCGGGCAAGGTCTCTGGAGAGGGTGTGAGCCTTCCCCAAGGTCAAGTGGTTATGACTGTACCCGCTTTGTAGGCGGGAAACTGAGGCTCAGGGAGGCGGAGGCTCATTTGCCCACGATCACTCAAGTAGTAATTAGCCGAGTCTGAACTCAAATTGATCTGGTCCCGAGGCCTGAGCCTCTTCTGCTCCAAGCCGGGGCCTCCCTCCCTGAGCCCCCAGGACAAGAGGGCACCGACCTGGCCCCCTGAGTCTCCCATTCAAGTGTTCCCACCAGCGATGGGACAGGGCCCGGCCTTGGCCTTCCTCTGACGCGGTTAGGATATGAACTCTTTCCATGTCCATTATCTGCTGGAATCCTAACAAGCCTGGAGAATAAATAGGGCGAGATTACTATCCAGGGTTTTATAGACCAGGAAGCTGATGCGTGGAGATTGTGTGATTGAGGTCACAGCTCTCAGCGGAGCAGAGCAGGACGATACCCCAGGGCTCCGTCGCCCACCTGTAGGGACAGATCCAGATGGGTGGGATGCTCGAGGCTGCCAGGGGATGGAACTCCCTGAGCCACCTTTGGCTACATTGCGATGCTCCTTCTGCTTCCTTCTGACAGTCAGCGTGCTTCTGCAGCCAGCAGCCCCCCACCCCCACCCCCAGAGGGGCATCCCACCCTGGCAGCCCTGGGCAGCTCCAAGAGGCAGCTCTGTGCCCTGTTCCTCTCCTTCTGCTCTGGTCTGAGCTCGGAGACAGGTGGGAAGCAGTGATCATGGTCACATGGAAGTCAGTTCCTGAATGGGGTTCTTCTGCCCAGCTGGGAGAAGGGGGGGGGTGCTCAGCCAGGCTGCTGTGGGCTTGAGAACAGCCTGCTCTGTGATGACAGCTGATTCTGCTTGGTGGGTGAGCAGATCCCTATCGGGCGATCCCAGGTACACACCATCAACGGCCCCGATGCGTACGCCAGGGAGCACAGGCTGAAACAGATCCCGCATGCACCCTCCCAGAGCCTGGGCCACAGGGAGTGGGGGTGGGGCCGCTGTATGCCTAAGATCTTTTTCTTCATTTCCTAGTTCCTGTTGTTGTCCTGGCTGACCATGGGCCTTGCACTCCGGTGGCCTACGTCGGTCCAGAATTGCCCAACAGCCCACTGTCTGGAGCACAGGCTATGTGGCCCAGACCCCCCTCCCCGTCCACAGTGGGGTCACGGTCTCCAGGCCCCCCAGCTCCTGCCTCTCCACCTCCTCCCACCTCCCACCGCACCCTGCTCAGGTATCTGAGGCAGATCCAGACCGGGGCCCCCTGCCCCAGCCTGCTGCCCAAAGGGGGGCACCCCGGCTTCTGCGGGCTCATCCAGGGGAGGGGAGTTAAAGCAGCAGCAGGCAGTACCTTGTCCCCTGCCCCTGCACCCCGCCCCCCAACTCTGTACCCAGCCTGAGCAGCCCGTGTCCCCCTGCCCACCCAGGGCCACGTGTGCCCACCCCGAGAACACGTGGCCCCTCGAATAAGCCCAGCATCTGGCTTGGGTTTCACGGTGCAGCCGGGGTGTTTGGGTGAGTGCTTGCGTTAAGTAAATAGAATTTAAGAGTCCTTCTCTCGCTGGGGGCCGGCGCCTTTCCACTCCATTCGCTGGAGCAGGGGGAGAAAGAGAAAGTGCAGGGGGCCCAGCTGGGGGGACACGGCCCAGCAAAGGCCACGGGGAGGGGGGCTGCTGTGGGAGGAATCCCCCTTGGGGCCCAGCTTTAACCGTGGGGACGGGTCTGGGGTCCTGGTTTGAGCCCGGCTCCTGAGCCCCAGCCCGCACAGCTCCTGCTCCCCCAGCCCCGGCCCCCCTCCCGCAGGCCTTGGGGGGGGTCAGGACAGCGTCGGAGTGGCCAGACAGATGTCCCTGTAGGGCCACCTGCCTCTGGCCGGGGAGCTCAGGAGTGGCTGGGTCTAGGGAGCTTCGCCCTCTCCGGAATGACTGGGGTGTCTGGCTCCAGTTCCTTAGGAGGCTCGAGGCCCCTCCCAGCCCTGGGTCCCCCAGTTCCCTGCCACCACCCTGCAGCTCCCGAGGGCCCACTGAGGCAGGCGGCTGTCCAGAGAGGCAGCGCCCTTTCCGACCACCGACCACCGTGGCTTCTGGCTCCACCTCCCTCCTCCGCAGCCAGCGGGGCTTAGGAGCAGCGGACAGTCAGGAACCAGCGCCCGAGAGTCCTTGCTTTTGCAGACGAGGAAGCTAGAAGGTGACTTGGCCGAGGTCCCGCCAGGCCCCGGGAGAGGCTCTGGGCTGTGCTGCCTCCTCCGGCAGCAGCTGCGGAACCCCGGGGCTGTCTGGGACTCCGGCCTCCCTTGCAAAGTGCAGCGCCCTGGAACCACTGTGCTGACCGCCAGGCCCTGGGGAGAGAGCAGGGCCAGGCCAGGAAGCAGCAGCCACTCTCTCCATGGCCGGCCCTTTCCCGGCCCCTGCATGGGGAGACCCTCTCCAGGGTGCGTTGGGTGGGGGAGGCAGAGGGGCAGGTGGAGGCTGACATGGAGGCCGGGGAGCAGGGCAGGGGAGGACGCACCCTCACGCCCATCCAGGCCTTTGGGCTCAGGCTGTCGAGGGCGAAGGTTTCAGCTGGGAAGGGGCCAGAGCACGGACCTACACACCAGGCTCCAGAACCTGGCGGCGGCTGCAGTCATTCCGACGTGGAAGGACCCAGCACGTGTTGCAGAAAACAGGCGCCCGAGGCGGTGGGAGCAGGTGCCACTGACCGTTGCCCTCTTCCCGGGCCATTCCCGCCGCCTCCTCCCTGGCTCTCCCTAGATCTTGCCGACCAAGGGACTGGAGGAAATGAGGGCGAAGGGGTGGGGCCCAAGCCCAGCAGGGATGAGCGGGGGGCAGGGGCGGAGGTCACACGTGGGAAGCGGGCGCAGGTGGGTCTCCACACGGCCACCCCTGTGCCTGCAGAGGCTGAAGCCACACTGCCTGCCTGCCGGCCCCGTGGGACCTGGAGTCAGGGGGACTGGCCCCCCGCCCCTCCCCCCACCCTCCTCGCGGGCACAGAGCCGCACCGAGCCGCTGGCCCCGCAGAGGCAGGCCTGGCATGCGCCACCCGGGCGGCGCTCTGTGGGTGTGTGCACGCGCCTGCGCCTGCCTGCCGCCCCTGCTTCTGCGCAGGCGCTCTGAGATGCACAGGCTGGTGAACCCGGTGACTGGAGCAAACTCCAAGCTGCGTGAGCAGTGACCATGGCCCGGTGCCCTGTGCCCGCACCGCCTCGCCGGCTCTATGGCCTCCCACCTGCGGAGGGCAGGAGCTCCCAGGAGCCGGGCTGGGAGGACCAGCACCTGGCCAGGGAAGCAGACCGAGAGACTGATAAGGCAGGGGAGCAGTGACAGCAATGGGGACACACCACCCCCACCCCCTTCACACCCCGCGACTGTGCACACGCCTCTCATCAAACACCACAAGCACAGATCACACACCACGGCCACACACCCCCCCCCCCCAGG